>JBBPBR010000007.1:42016402-42027698 GCA_037974775.1 Cicer pinnatifidum
CTAAAATTATGTAAAGAACAAAATATTATTACCTTCGTTTTTAAATAAAAAAATTATTTTGATTAATTTATATATTTTTTTATAAGATTTTTAAAAAAAATTCAGAGTATTAATTATTTCTTTACTAACGGACTCATAATTAATTTATATATATTTTTTACAATAACAGTAAATATTATAATTTTACTTTAACTAAGAATAAACTTGTAAAAACTATATTTATTATCAAAAAAAATTAATATAATTAATAATTCCGTGATTTTATGTATGGATTCTTATGTTTACATATTTAGATAAGATAGTGAAATATAAGTCATTAAAATTGACTAATTAGTACCGTGAGGGGTTATATTTGTGGTTTGCAAGATGTTAAAGCTCCAAATCAAGTCACAACATTGTATGTACAAAGCAACACTAAAGCAAAAAGATAAGAAGCAAGAAATTTAGTTTAATTAACGTAAAAAAGAATGTGATTTTTATCGCAAAGAAAGAGAGAGAAGAAAAAAAGAATGTGATTTAATAAATAAAAAAAGTGAATGTAATTGATTCAACTAACCACCATTTTTCTCCCCCCACAAACAACTCCCTTTCCATAGTAACCGCCAAAACTGACCTTCACACACACACACACACCATGTCCCATCTTTTTTTATTTTCTTTATAACTTTTGAAACCACTTTTTTTTCTCTCATATTAATATCCCTCTCTCTTTGATCACTTCTTCATCATCAATTCATCATGCCTTCTTTCAAGTCCAAAAAAGGACAAACATTCTTAAACTCAAAAAATATAGCTGATGTAGCTTCATGGTATTGTGCTATTGTTCTCATAGCCTTCATACTTGTAACAATATTTAGAGACACCTCTATGAATGTTATTCCAAATCATGTTCATAACAACTTCATGGAAAATAACCACCTCTTCTCAATCAAACCATGCGATGAGATATATGTTGTTGGTGAAGGTGAGACACTTCATACAATTAGTGATAAGTGTGATGACCCTTTTATTGTTGAGAATAATCCTCATATACATGACCCTGATGATGTCTTCCCTGGCCTTGTTATCAAGATTACACCTTCACATCATAGCTAGATATTATTTTACTACATGTTTTGTTAAATTTCTAGTAATTTGCTTTTTGCACCGTACATATTGTTGTTAGAGCATATCACCCACTTACTCTCTTCCTCTCTTGATTCTTGTAATAGTTAATATATTTGTATGTGTGTGGTTTTTTCCCCCATAAATCTTGGCCTAGAAGTTATATAATTATTCTTAAAGTTGTTCTAGATATTTCTTTTTATTGAGTGTATATATATATATATATATATACATATTCTTGTGAATGAAAGTTATTCTATTTTATGTTTTAATAAATGTTTGATTTTTAATTAGAAATATTTTAATTTATATTTTTTTCATTTAAAATTATCCATTATATTCTACATTAAAATTTATATTTCATACTCTATCATTTGAAAATGCAACCTTCTGTTTCCATTTATTATTTTTATTGTTGGTAAACCCTAATATCATTATGCTCAACGATCCATGCCAATTACATGATGAATAACCGAAGGCGGAAGCGTACCTGTGGGAATTGCCATTGATGAAATCCTGGGATGATGATGATAGAGCCAATGGGTTGGGTGATCTTCCTTAGCAAAACACCCTGAAGACCTTGCTCTCTTGATGGGGATAGAGAGAACCAGAGAGTTTTCTCTTTTAGGGTTTTGTGAAACTTAATAGTCTTGTTGTGTTTGCCTTGGAGACCACTACCCCTATATATAACTATTATTAGTTATATCCCAAATTGCATTATTACTAATTCAGCCCCTCATTAAATTAGAAACCGCCTGGTATCTACACTATTAATTTTCATAATTATTATGCTCTTTAGCCATAAACTATTATATATTATTTGACCCCTAGTTTATTGGCTAATTATATAATGACCCTAACACACTTTATTAATTAATTACATATGTGACCCATAAATCTTACAATCTCCCACTGGTCACACATGTATCCTTAGGAGTGTGTTAGACTTTATGACGTCAAAAAATGTCATTATAATTACCTTGAGCCTAATCCAAATTGTCCCGTCCATTAATCGTATCAGCACATGGAACCAAAGAGGCTTTCATCATAATAAGCATAACTAAACCCATCAATGATCACCCATACTGATACAACTAAATGACACAGACCCATTATGAAAAGTGTAGCATGAAAATTACATGAAATTGGTCAATGCATGTCAATTTTCAACTGGTCCTACTTTACCGAATGAGATCATACCATAACTTAAATGTACAAAGTAACCAAAAACTGAATATTTTTAAACTTTATTTCTGATCAGAAAATCCAAATACAATGTATTTGTATTTTACAATTAAACATAGAACATAAATTACATAATGGACGAAACTCCCACTAAAATCAAGATTCCTCAAACTGTAGCACACCCATGTGAGCAGTATGCTCATGAAAGACCTTGGGTGGTAGACCTTTAGTGAGTGGATCCGCAATCATGGAGTTTGTCCTTATGTGTTCTATGGCTATCTGTCCACTTTGTACCTTCTCTTTAACAACTAGGAACTTAATGTCAATGTGCTTTGACTTGGTTGAGCTCCTATTATTGTTAGAATACAGGACTGCTGATCTATTGTCACAATACAACTTGAGTGGTCTTTCAATCCCTTCAACTATTTGCAGCCCCGTGACAAAATTTCTCAGCCAAATGCCCTGGTCAGATGTCTCATGAATTGCTACGAATTCTGCTGCCATGGTTGATGAAGCAGTAAGACCTTGCTTGGCACTACGCCAAGAAACTGCTCCACCAGCTAACAGAAAAACGTAGCCTGAAGTTGATCTTAAGCTGTCTTGGCATCCCGCAAAATCCGAGTCAGAGTACCCAGTGATCTCTAACTGGTCTGACCTCCTATATGTGAGCATGTAGTTTCTTGTTCTCTTCAAATATCTCATGACCCTCTTGGCTGCTTTCCAGTGGTCAAGACCTGGATTGCTTAAATATCTGCCTAAAATCCCTACTATGAACGCTAGGTCTGGACGCGTACATACTTGGGCATACATAAGACTCCCTACAGCTGAAGCATAAGGGATCTTTTGCATTTCTTGAATTTCCAAACTTCCCTTAGGGCACTGTTTGAGACTAAACTTGTCTCCCTTAGCAACTGGGGTGTCCCCTGGTTTGCAATCTTGTAACCCAAACCTTTTGAGAACCTTATCGATATAGCTCTTTTGTGACAATCCAAGAATACCTCGAGATCTGTCTCGATGTATCTGAATTCCTAATACAAAAGAGGCGTCACCAAGATCTTTCATCTCAAAATGCTTTGATAGAAATTTCTTAGTTTCGTGCAACATGCTTATATCGTTAGTGGCAAGCAGTATGTCATCAACATACAAGACCAGGAAAATATGTCTGCTCCCACTGAACTTATGATACACACAATCATCAACTGTATTCATCTCAAAACCAAATGAGAGAATTACTTGATGAAATTTATGGTACCATTGACGAGAAGCTTGTTTTAGCCCATAAATGGATTTTCTTAGTTTGCACACCATATTCTTTGGGTCTCCCAACACAAAGTTTTCTGGCTGCACCATATAGATCGTCTCATCAATGTCGCCATTGAGAAACGCTGTCTTTACATCCATTTGATGAAGCTCCAAATCAAAGTGAGCAACGAGAGCCATGATTATTCTTAAAGAGTCCTTCGATGAAACAGGAGAGAAAGTCTCTTTATAATCAATCCCCTCCTTTTGAGTATAACCCTTAGCTACAAGACGTGCCTTATATCTCTCCACATTACCATTGGAATCCCGCTTGGTTTTAAAAATCCATTTGCAACCAATGGGTTTCACTCCTTCAGGTAATGGGATAAGTTCCCAAACTGAATTGTCTTGCATAGACTTATACTCCTCATTCATTGCTTCGATCCACTTATCTGAACGAGGATCTTGCATGGCTTGACGAAAGTTGACCGGGTCATCTTCCGTCATGCCAACATTTTCCTCTACCTCATTGATAAATACTACATAATCATCCGAAATAGCATTTTTCCTTTCTCTAGTGGATCTCCGCAATGGAGCTGGCTCTTGAGGCACTTGTTCTTGAGGATCTTGAATTTGACCTGGATTTTGTTCTTCCTGAACAACCAGATCATCTTGAGTTTGTTCAATATGGGAAAGTCAATTGGTGGAAGAATCTGTTCTAGAATTGTTACCGATTCTTCCTCAAAGACAAAATCTTTAACCTTAATCTTCCCCCCAAACTCAATATCCTCAAAGAACGTTGTCGTTCCCGTCTCAAAAATTGTTCTCAAATTAGGATCATAGAATTTATAGCCCCTTGATTTTTCTGAGTACCCTATAAAATAGCTGCTAATTGTTCGGGGTTCAAATTTCTTTTCATTCGGCCTATAAGGCCTTGCCTCAGCTGGACATCCCCAAACATGAAGGTGCTTCAGACTTGGCTTACGCCCAATCCAAAGCTCATAAGGTGTTTTAGCCGCTGCCTTAGTTGGTACTCTATTAAGAATGTATGCTGCTGTTTTTAATGCCTCTCCCCAGAGTGACTCTGGCAAGGTGGAATGACAAATCATACTCCTTACCATATCCTTAAGAGTCCTGTTTCGTCTTTCAGCTACACCATTCATGCTGGGTGACCCCGGCATAGTGTATTGTGGGACGATTCCACATTCCTCTAGGTACTTGGCAAATGGTCCCGGACGTTGTTCACCTGAACCGTCATATCTGCCGTAGTATTCACCACCACGATCAGATTTGACCTTTTTAATTCTCTTATTAAGTTGATTCTCAACTTCTGCCTTAAAGGATTTGAACATGTCTATTGATTGGGACTTTTCGTGAATTAGGTAAAGGTAGGCATATCTAGAATAATCGTCTATGAATGATATAAAATATTGTTGACCATTCCAAGAAGGAGTTGGAAATGGCCCACAGATATCCGTATGTATCAATTCTAAGACGTCTGTAGCTCTATATGCGCCTAATTTCTTATCTTTAGTCTGTTTTCCTTTAATGCATGCTACACAAACGTTAAAGTCTGTGAAGTCAATGGATTCTAAAATTCCATCTGACACAAGTCGTTCAACTCTATTTTTAGAGATGTGACCTAGACGCTTGTGCCAGAGCACTCCTGAATTGAAATTGTCAATTTTTCGCTTAGTACCACGTGATTCCACACTCAAGGTTTCATTATAGTTAGCCACAGTTTCCAACAAATAAAGATTATCATAACCAGAAAGTAAACCGGTTCCAACAACATTCGAATTTAAAGACAAAGTAAATTCTTTATTCCCGAATGAACAATAATATCCTGATTTGTCCAAATAAGAAATAGAGACCAAATTCCGTCTAAATGACGGTACAACAAAAGTGTCTTCTAAAATCAAATAATGACCGAAACTTAATAATAATCTAAATTTTCCTATGGCTTCAACTTCTACCTTCTTCCCATCTCCTACATAGATGCATCTTTCAGTATCATTAGGCTTTCGGAAGTTCAGGCAACCCTGCATTGAAACACTGATGTTAGTAGTTGCACCAGAGTCTAACCACCAAGTGTTTCCAGGTACTGAAGCTAAATTAACCTCAGAACAGACCAAAGACAGAATCATACCTTTCTTAACACGCCATGCGTGATATTTGGCACAATCCTTCTTCACGTGTCCAGAATTCCTGCAGAAGAAGCAGTTGTTATCCTTAGTCTGCTTCTTTTGTTCTGGACCCTTAGCAGCAACTTTGTTCTTGGGCTCCTCAATTCTTTTCCTTTTGCCCTTGTCTTTAGAGATGCTAGTAAAGTGAGCACTTTCAGTCCTATCTTGCTTCAGCCTGTCCTCTTCTTGCACACATAATGAAATGAGCTCATTAAGAGTCCATTTCTCCTTTTGACAATTATAAGTCACCTTAAACTGACTGAATTGTGCAGGAAGAGACAACAATACTAAATGAATGAGTAAGTCATCTGACAACTCAAGCTTTAGTCCTTTAAGCTTAGAAGCAATGTTGGACATCATCATAATGTGCTCTCTTATATTTCCCTTGCCTTGATACTTCATGGAAATTAAATTCTGAAGCAAAGAACTTGTTTCAGCCTTATCACTTTTTTCAAAGCGTTTTTCCATCTCAGCAAGGAAATTTTTAGTTGTAACTATCTCATCCGAGACAACACCTCTAAAGACCTCAGGAATGCCACGCTTTATGATCATAAGACTTATGCGATTTGAGCGATCCCATTTCTCATACTCTAATTTTTCCGCAGAAGAACTAGAGTCCTTAGGAGTAGGGGGTCGATCAATTCTTAATGCAAGGTCTAGATCCATGCAGCCAAGAACAATCAGAATGTTCTCTTCCCATTCCTTAAAATTTGTTCCATTAAGGACAGGAATAGAACTCAAATTTGCAGATATGGAAGCAATAGATGCTGTGAATTAAATAAAGAACGAAACTTAGAAACTCACATTATAGGAAAATAAATTAATAAATAAATAAATACATATGTTCAAATCATGGAATTTAACCCATCTCAAGATACCCAGTGCACCATTGGTGTCAAGTCTTTGGACAGTAACACCAACTGCTAGTGGTACTCTTGTTGCAACGATCAAATGTTGACAATAAGACATGTCAAACAATAAACCTTCCTTTGGGCCGATTTACTGCTCACATGTATACCAAATAATTGTCACACATTTATCATCGCAGGTATATATGTAATTCTGCCAAATATTAACCTTCCTTTGGGCCGGTCAATACCCGCATGAATAAACATATATACAGCCATTTGACACTCTTCACGAGCAATTTAGACAAGAGAGGTCACTTTGGCGACGTCAAGTTTCAATTAACTCATTCAAAATGTCAAACTTGACTTGAACATATATTTATTATTTCCAAATAAAACAATATATTTTTTTTTTTTTTTAAATATTGTTCACTAATATAACCTGTGGTTCATTAGTATTTGATAATTATTGTTTTATCAAAAAAATGGTAATTATCAAAAAAAAAAAAATAATAAATAAATAAATAAATAAAAAAAATTAGAAGAACCCAAGAATGCGAATAAGAATCACAAAACTACTGAGTCCAACAAAAATCAAGCAAAATTCCTGACAGAAACAGATACTCATCATGCTAACATATAGTATGTGGTTACAATATCTAAGATGGTGCTGTCATATATACTTAGTGAAACATTCTTATGTAAGACCAAATTGTAATTTTGCAATTTTAACTACCATGGGCCCTATTGCATCACCCAAATATCCGGAAAGACACCAACAACATCAATTCTTATGAAGACCAGTGTTGCCAAATTGCCGTCACAGTGGCACCGTAGCATTATGGCATGACAGATTCTGTGTTAGTCGCCATAGGCTACCATGCCAAGTAAATTATAAATTCCATGATTTTAATTTACCATCCATGACCGCAATTGGGGCTGCTATATTTATATGCATCTTAACAGTTTCTGCATTATGCTAGATAAAATATCATTTAAAAAAAAAAAAAAATCCCTTTTTTAAAAATTTAATTACTGCACAGCAGGCATAATAATTAAATTAAATTAAACCCATAATATTTATATTTAAAACAATAATATCACAAACCCTAAGATTTCAATCATGTCAAAATTTCCAAATTGAATCCTAAAAACAAAGACAATAATCGAATTTCATCATGAATTAAACATGGTAGGCTCTGATACCAATTGTTGGTAAACCCTAATATCATTATGCTCAACGATCCATGCCAATTACATGATGAATAACCGAAGGCGGAAGCGTACCTGTGGGAATTGCCATTGATGAAATCCTGGGATGATGATGATAGAGCCAATGGGTTGGGTGATCTTCCTTAGCAAAACACCCTGAAGACCTTGCTCTCTTGATGGGGATAGAGAGAACCAGAGAGTTTTCTCTTTTAGGGTTTCGTGAAACTTAATAGTCTTGTTGTGTTTGCCTTGGGGACCACTACCCCTATATATAACTATTATTAGTTATATCCCAAATTGCAGTATTACTAATTCAGCCCCTCATTAAATTAGAAACCGCCTGGTATCTACACTATTAATTTTCATAATTATTATGCTCTTTAGCCATAAACTATTATATATTATTTGACCCCTAGTTTATTGGCTAATTATATAATGACCCTAACACACTTTATTAATTAATTACATATGTGACCCATAAATCTTACATTTATAACAAATAATTAATAGTTTATTTAATAAATAAAATAAATGACAATAGATCTAAGATGTAGAAAAAAATATTCTTCAGGTGGTCGCAACTAAAAGCTCTTAAATTTCCCTTCATCAATGAAATACAAAAATTAACATTTTGTTTGATCAATTAGGTTTGATTACAAAATACATTTTTGCATCAATTTACCTTGAAATTTAGTTTGATATGTAAATAACGAGAGGGTTCCTTTTACAAACTAAGCTCATATAACTATTTTTTATATGCATATTACTCCTTATGTGTCTCTAATCAATTCACTTAGCTACTCTTTCGGGGATACTAAGTTTGTAAATTGAAGTTAATTCAAATTGAAGTTTGCAATTTCCAATGGAAAATATGAAGTAAGTCTTTTAATAGATTCATGGATGAATGCTTCATAAATAAATAAAAAAATTGATGGATGAATGTTATGATTACATTTATAGAACTTGTTATTATTTCATATACTTAGAGATCAGAGCAAAATGTTGCCGAAGTATTATCAAATAATAAATAATTACTAACTAATTAATGATAAATTATTAAAAAACGAATCGTAAATTTTGGAAGAAGGGGTATTAAACAATAATTTAGAATTGGGTTTGATGAACTTTTAAAAATCGCAAGACACCAATATATTTTTCAAGACAAAATATCAACTCCCTATGAAGCCTAAAGATGTTATAATCTTTTGACAAAAACAAATAAATCTTTATTTGATGGGTCTCATATCTCCAAGTTAATCACCCGTGTAAGAATTCTAAGGCTAAAGTCTCAATTTCAAACTCTAAACTTGTGCTTAGATTTTATGACTAAGATGATTTTAGATCCAACACCAATTTGAAATGATACTTTGCCAACAAACTATTATGATACTAAAAAGTTAGTGTTAAAGTTGGGATAAGATATGAAGGGAATACATTATTGTGTTAATGAATGTATGTTGTTTTACACAACGAGTTTGGTACAAAAGAGGTTGACCTATTTGAATGTAAATTTTGTCGACAACTAATATATTATGCAAAGAAAGATACGACAAGAAGAGAAAAATGATTCTAAGGAAAACAATGTTTTATTTTCTATCGTATCAAGATTGTAGAGAATGTTTGCTTCTATGCAAACTGCTGAAAAATGATCAAATGTGACGTCCGTTAAATGGTCTAGTATGGAAGCACTTTGATCAAATATATCCTGATATTGTATTAGATTTGTGTAATGTACGATTAGGATTATCCTATGATGTTTTCGCCCCTTATATTTAAGCTTCATCTACACTTTATTCTTGTTGGCAAGTTACTGTCACCCCCTACAATCTTATGCTAGATATGTTCCTAGCCGCAATAATATCAGGGCCATCAAATCTCACGTCTAGTAATTATATCTATTTACAACCGATGATTGATGATTTAAATAGGTTATGGCATGGTGTTTTAAGATATGATATTGCTCGAAAACAAAATTTTATTATGAGAGTAATTTTGATGTGGATCATTAATTATTTCTTAGCCTACATGATTTTGACTAGCTGGGGAGAACACGGTAGATTAGCATTATCTATTTGTATGGAAGATAGTAAATAATTTACATTGAAATTTGGTGAGAATGCAATCTTGGTTTAACTCCCAGGTTCTTACCTTATGATAGTTTTTTAGGAGAAATAACAATGCATTTGTTAAGTGTGTTGTTGAAAGTCGTGGACCTCCCATTCGATAAACATGTGAACAAGTTTAGGATCAAGTTAAAGGTATATTGAAGGTTGAAGATATAGATTAAGTTGTTTCGAAACATCATGGTTATGGTCAATTGCATAATTGGACAAAAAAAATGTGTTTTTTGAGATATTCTTTATTGAAAAGATATCCTTCTGAGACATAATATCCATGTTACACATATTCAGAAAAATATTTTTGACAATATATTTAACATTGTGATGAATGTAAAAGGAAAAGCTAAGAACAAAGACAAAGCTAAAAAAGACTTAGCTTTTTATTACATGTGAAATGATTTGTTGTCAGTAGAATGATCTAACGTTAAAACCTTAAAACTAAAAAGAAATTGTACTTTAACTCTAGGTGAAAAAAAAGCTACCTGTAGGTGGATAAAAAACTCAAGATGTTGGATGATTATTATTTTAATTTGACAAGAAGTATTAATGTGGAAAATGGAAGGATAAATGAAATGAAAACTACCTGGCTATCACATATTTATGAAATGTTTACTTTTCATTGCATTTAGTTATATCCTAAACATTTATTAAATCCACTTGTTTAAGGGAGTCAATTTTAAAAAAAATTGTATTCTTCAACATTAAGAAACGATGGATTACGACATTAGTTTAAGAGACAAATAAAGGAGGAACTCGTGTAATTCTTAACAAATGAAAAATTGATCTTTCAATTCATCTCAATATAATTATCAACAAGGGCAGATGTCACTAACACAATATAATTATCAACATCAGATGCCTCCATAACATACTCGTTCATCGACATCTTCTCAATATCAACAGAGAGATTATTATTGATCAGATATATCAACATCTTTGTATGAAAATAATCGATCTGATTAAGTCAATCATCTCTACATCATTATTTTAAAGTACAATCCACGGCTGTTCCACCTTATTCTTCCATTATATATGAACTACCTATTTTTTTGGACAAGTGGAATCAACCCCATGAATCTTGATCAAAATAATTTAACATTTAATAATATGTTAAATTTTACCAACAATCACAATGATATGGGGCATGGATAAGAATAAATATATAAAATTAATTTTGGAATTACAAATGAAACAGAAAAATATAAAAAAATAACAATAAAATATTATTCGGTTAGTTAACATGTTAGGACTACTTTTAGGATTTTTAATTTTAATTCATATTTCTTTTATTTTCTCTTATATTTTAATTTATTTACTCTAACGGTGTAAAATAAGTTAAAATACAAATAAAAATATATTAAAAAAACAACAATAAAATATTGTTCCGTTAGTTAACATATTA
>JBBPBR010000007.1:42034207-42044368 GCA_037974775.1 Cicer pinnatifidum
GCCTATGGAAGTTAGATGATTATTCTTAAAGGTTTTCTTTATATATTTTATTTTTTTCAAAAATTATTTATTTTATCTGTGCTTTAAAAAATGTTTGGCTTTTAATTAGGAGCTAATAAATTTCCATTGATAAATGAAATAAAAATTTGACATCTTGTTTGAGCAATTAGACTTGACTATAAAATACGTTTTTTCGCGGTTTGAAAAGAATATAAGAGGAGGGCTAGTTTTACGAACTAATTAAGTTTATATATAATTTCTTTTATGGAGAATGTTAATAGATATAATATATGATGCTAACAAATAGAAGGAGGTGCACGCTCATCTAAAAAGTATATGTTAAAGGGAGAGGGAATATTATTAGTAGTAGATACTGAACCATATTGACCTCGTGATTCGGGGACACTAAGTTTATATATTGAAGTTCATTTACGGGGACATTAACTTTGCAAATTTTTTCAATCCAAAATATAAAATAAATGTTTTAATAGATTTATATAGCATGCGGTTGATGAAAAGAATGGAGAAGTACAAGCTTGGAAAGCTTTCTTTTTCAAGGAAAGATTCTTACATATAGACTCATAGCTAAACGTGCAAGTCAATATAATATTTTTCAATTAATAATTTGATTTTGTTTAGTATACATTACAATACTATTAAGTTACTAGTAGCTTATTTGTTATATATATATATATATATATAGATATAGCTGAAGAGTATTGAAATGACATAGAGAGGAAGTTTTCTTTCCTTCCTTTACAAATATCAATTAAGTTATGTTTGGTATACGGGAATTTGTTATTTAGTAACCAACTTACAAATTGAAATTTAGCGACCGGTAAATAAAAGTTACCAAATTTTAAAACATTCAATTAGGGTACAATTTTGGAAAATTCTAATATCAACCAACTTAACAATTTGTTTACGGTGGATTAAGATTTGTCACCATTTAAGTTTATCTTTTTCTTATCGTATGGAAAACTTCCACCCACTCACTTTTTTTTATTTGGATAATTCAATATTTTGGTTTCTAAAATTGTAAAAAATTGTCATATTAAATTAAATCATTTTTTTTCTCTATTAAAATCTGTAAATCCTAAGTGCCATTTTAGTCGTTGACCACACACATATATACACATGTGGCTTTAAGTTTGAGATTCAGCGAGTTAATAATGTTACAATTTATCAATATCACAATATCATGCACTTTTAACAAATAAAATGATATAGTTTCCTCTTTTCTATTTTTTTCTCTATTATTTATGTTTTATTTGGTAAAATCAGTGATACTTGATATATTTGTTAAGCTAATTCATTGTTGCAGTTTGTTTAAAAATCTAAAATTATATAAAAATATATTTTCAATCAAAAATAAATTTTATCAATTTATGTTTAAAATATTTTAAAAATAGTAATTTAAAATTTATTTATTTTTATCAATTTAAAAGTTATCAATGTAATATATATTTTTATTTTAAATTAAAATAAATAAATTATTTACTTTAAAATATTATTTATTAAAATAATAAATAATCCGCGTCTTGATATATTTGTTTATTTTAATAAATAAATTATTTACTTTAAAATATTATTTATTAAAATAATAAATAATAAATATACCCACTCACTTTTTTACCAAATAAAACAATGGGCTCCCCATTCGACCCGTCTTGAAACACGGACCAAGGAGTCTGACATGTGTGCGAGTCAACGGGCGAGTAAACCCGTAAGGCGCAAGGAAGCTGGGCTAGTTGATTCAGCAGGTGAGTTGTTACACACTCCTTAGCGGATTTCGACTTCCATGACCACCGTCCTGCTGTCTTAATCGACCAACACCCTTTGTGGGGTCTAGGTTAGCGCGCAATTGGGCACCGTAACCCAGCTTCCGGTTCATCCCGCATCGCCAGTTCTGCTTACCAAAAATGGCCCACTTAGAGCTCTCGATTCCATGGCATGGCTCAACAAAGCAGCCACACCGTCCTACCTATTTAAAGTTTGAGAATAGGTCGAGGGCGTTGCACCCCCGATGCCTCTAATCATTGGCTTTCAAATGATTATTTATGTTTTATTTTAATAAAACATAAATAATCCGGTGAAAAAGAAATAAATCAATGATACTTGAGTAAAATAACGTTAAGCTAATGATTATTTATGTTTTATTTTAATAAAACATAAATAATCCGGCGCTGCCCCTCTTTTTTAAGACGGGTCGAATGGGGAGCCCATTGTTTATTTACTATATAGTTTCCTCAAGAGAGAAAAAGAAATAAATCCCCTCCCTCTCATTTCAACACCGTCTATACTTTTCACGCTCCAATCATAACAGTGAGTGAGTATAGTGAGGGAGACCATTGTTTTGATTTACATAAGACTAAAAAATAATAAATTTAAAATAACAAGTTTATTAAATGAGAAAATGTAAAAAATTATTTGTTATAATTGCTCAAAAACACTACTATAGTGTCTCAATATAAATTATCCGTGATAAAAATTTGTTTGTCAATCAATTCATTTACTCCAATAAACTTATAAACTAGTTTAATAAATTATAAAATTACTTTATTCCCATTATCCAATTAACGCTTAAATATGAAAATCAGACATTGGGGACATAAACTGAGGTTTTGTGTTGTTTAAAATCATTTTGAGTTCTATTATAACTTTGTTTAGATTATTTTTTTTTAAATGTTTTTGTTGCCCTTTTTCTGAAACATTATTTAAATTGTTTTGTTTGGAACTTTACTTTCACTGTATTCAAATGAGAAGTTAAGACAAGAGGATTACTGTGGTATAACGTGTTTCTTGCAATATTTTAAAAATCGGATTGATTGGTTTAATTGAGAATCATACTTATTTTTGGTTTGACCAGCTAAAAAAAATCGCTGGTTAGTAAAATCGAGAAGAAAAAAAAACTGAGAAAATCGGCTTGAATCATTAGATCGATCGTGTCACTGAATCGGACTTAATTTTGGAAAATCGTCTTGTGTTTTTAAAATACCTAGACTTTATATAAATGAATAAAAAAAATCCTTTTTAAGTTTAATTTTAACAAAAAAAATCTTTATTTCGTGCACTTTTATTTCACTTAATCTACAAAACATCTGTGATTGATAGGTTTATCGATATGAGATTTTATGCTTTAATTTATGTTATGAATACTTGTCTTTGTTGTGAATTTAAATTTATTTATTATAAATATTAAATATTTGTTATAAATTTTATGGATTTTTATTTTATATATTATGAAGTTCTGAATATTTTAATACATTTTATGTAGTTTTTATTTTTTATTTCATTATTTATTTATTGAATAGTTCAATCGATTGAATTAATTTAACCATCATTTGATTTGATGGTATCTCAATTCGTCTTCAATTAAATTTCTAAAATATTGATTTGTTGTTTAAGTGTATAGCTGATTTTAAATAGTGACAGTGACGGGTTCCGCCATGGATAGTTTTTTTATATGAACGAATGTTAACGACAAAAAAGGTTAGTTGTTAGAGTCTCAAATTCCTTATAACTCTACATGCATTTGATGATTTATTTTGACCACTTAGAGCATAACTTATGATTTCTCTCTGTTTGTCTTAAATAAAAAATTTGACCACTCGGTTCATATGTCAGTTTTGTAATTCACATGAATGTATTAATTTTTTTTATTATATATATAATTTAAACTAAGATTATAATATTTAATTTATTTAGCAATGAATAGAGACAGAGATGTAGTGATCAATAATATTTTGTACAGAGTGATCAACTAATTTAAAAGTATTAATTAGTTTTTCGTTAAATCGGTTGCTATTATCAATCACTAGATTTGTCTCTAAAATTAGTTTCTAAAATCGATCGCTATATTAGTAAATATAAAATTGATCATTTTTGTTTTTTATATAAAATAATTTTGAAAATTATTGTTGTCATCGAAGATATGATTAGATTTAATTGTATACTAAGTTGCTATTTTTAAGATATTTTGTGACACTTTTTAAAATAGTGCAAACAAATTATCAATTATAAAATCTCATGATAAAACAACTCAACCAAATGGTATCGGAGTCTCCCTACACTATTGGAACCGTTATAGAATTACAATCTTGAATATGATGATAAGGCCACTCGCAAAACGAAAAAATTATGGTACGAAGACCACTCTGATATTAAATGAATAGTAGTATTATGATCAATGCATTCAATTTAAGTGTACTTTTCTAAATTGATGAGCATTCTATTTATAGTATTGGAAAAGAAAAACAATCAAAAAAACGAAGGTTCAAATCAAGTGATCATTGGAAAATCAACGACGAGATTGAGGTCATGGGAGATAGATGTTCGAACGTGGAGGGCTAACCTAACCGTTTGTCGTATATGTTAGATATGTGTAGAATGCATAATGAAGATCTGACTAGGATTATCATCGAATTTTCTATTTCAAAAAATAAATAAATATTAATTTTAATTTTTGATGATATTCATTATTCCTAATTACAAAAGTTTGTATCCCTTAAAGTATATTTCAATTATTCCACCACGACTTTATATATACTAATATTGTGTATAATCTATTCAATGACTCTATTTTTTTCAATTTACACACTAATTAATATATGTTCTAACAACCACTAAATTGATATCTACATTAACAACTAGTAATTTACCAATCAATAAAAAATTAGTCTCTAATTTAGTTGTTTAAGTGTTTAGCGACCGTTTTAATGGTATAATTGGTCTCTAAACTTTTGTTTTCTTGAAAGATAAAAATTCATTTATTAACAAAAGACAAGTTAGTTACGATTAATAATAAAAATAAAATGAACATCTATGAACCTCATAGAATAGGGAAGACTAATAGATGGGGTTAGTTAGTAAAAAACAAATAGATAGAGTTAGTTAGAGGGTAACCTTATAGCTCAGATATATGTGAATCATCCGTTTCTCATCTACCTCACAAATATGCATTTAACGTGACTCTCCTGCTTTTACCACTTTGGATAGTCCTACATAAGACCAAGTTATACTAGGATGTCAGCTAGAAACCTAGGACTCAACAACACAAAACTTAACAGGAACTCATAAAATAAATAAAATAAAAAAAGATATGCCAGAGTTTTGTGTTACAGGTGGCAATGGGTTCATAGCAGCTTACCTAGTGAAAGCCTTATTAGAAAAGGGTTACACAGTGAGGACTACAGTGAGAAATCCAGGTAGAGCCATTTAATTCAAATAAAATTGGTTATTGGTAATGTTGTGTTTCATTGGTCCATTAATTATTTTCATTTTTTTTTAAGAGTTTTTGTTATGTATTATTAAAAAGTGAAATTTTGAAATCAACAATTTAGAAATTGTTTGTAAGTTTTTTAAATAAATAAAAATTGAAATTAGAGTGTTTGTTCATTTTAATAAAAATCATTTTTTTAAAAAAGAATCAATTATAAAAAAAAATTTATGTTAAACTAAAATAAATTTTCATTTGAAATAATTTTTAGATTATTTTTAATTTAATTTGTATATATTGTCAATATAAAAAAATTTACATAGTTAAAAAATATTCATAACCAATTATTTGAATAATTTTATAAATAATTATGAAAAAAATTACTAACGATACTCTATATAAATTAAATTTTTATTTTTAAATCCTAACTTTTTTTAATATGATGACAATTTTAATTTAATTTAATTTTTATTTGCAGATGATTTAGAGAAGGTTGGGTATCTCACTCAATTAAGTGGAGACAAAGAGAGATTGAAGCTTTTAAAAGCAGATTTATTAGTGGAAGGGAGCTTTGATGAGGCAGTAATTGGGGTTGATGGTGTGTTTCATACTGCGTCCCCTGTCCTTGTTCCATATGATAACAATATTCAGGTACATTTTTCTATTTTTTCCTTAGTTTGAGGTGCTTCCTGTGTTGGTACATTAATAGTGACTCTTATAATCATAATTTTTGGTAAATTTAATATGTTAATATTTTCTTATCAATCAAACAGGAAATTCCACTGAACTCAAAATTTAACCATCATGTATTGAAAAATAGTAAATAACAATTTTGATAACATAACATTATTTAATACATGGTATAACACTTTACTATTTGAAATATGTTGTAGGCTACTTTGATTGATCCATGTATAAAAGGAACCAAGAATGTGTTGAATTCTTGCGCCAAAGCAAATGTGAAACGTGTGGTGCTAACATCTTCTTGCTCTTCCATAAGATATCGTGATGATGTGCAACAAATTTCTCCTCTTAATGAATCTCATTGGAGTGATCCAGATTATTGTAAACGCCATAATGTAACAACACTTGCTTCTTAATCAATTATAAAGCATGATGTAATGTCACATTTTTTTTGTTTGGATCACAACATTAAGTTGCATATTTTTCACAAAACTAAAAAATATATCCAAAATTAAAGATGGAAAAAACAAGGATATGTTTATGTTGTGATTTTTTTTTCTAAAATTTATATTAATTTTATTTTCAAACAAAAAGATAAAAGACTATTGAATGTGTTTTTTTTAAACAATAAAAATATCAAAAGAACTATTTTTATTATTTTTAGAAACATATCATCCTTGACCAATTTTTCATTTGTCATTGTTACAATTATTTACTTTAAAAGTTTCACATATTCTTTTTAATTAACAATTTAAAATGATCATGTATTTTAAAATAAAAACAAACAAATATTTTCACAAAATAAACAAAGCATAAAATTTCTATTAAATTTCTATGTCCCTAAATTTAGAGATGAATTTTATATTATTCTTCTTAAAACTTTAGAATTATTTTGAAATTTGAAATTATAACTAGATTTTAAAATGATTAAAAAATAAAAAATCTTCAATCACATTAGTTCTTTTAAACTGGTCAATTTTGTTATGCTAATATGATTGATGAATTTCAATTTCAGTCATTTTAAAATGTCATTAACTTCAACACTAAAATTTCATGAATAGAATTGGTGATTTGCTCACAAAATTAATCATGAAAATTTGTGCTTTTATCATGAACCATGAATTATGCAGCTGTGGTATGCATATGCAAAGACTGTGGGAGAGAGAGAGGCTTGGAAAATTGCAAAGGAAAATGACATTGATCTAGTAGTGGTTAACCCTTCTTTTGTTGTTGGTCCACTTCTTGCACCACACCCAGCCAGCACACTTCACATCATACTAAACATCATCAAAGGTTAGATAAGTATGTCAAATGTGATGTCATGTTATATATATGGATTAAAAATGTTGACATTATTATTAGTTCATCCAAACCCAATTTTCTTATAAGAAAAATGTGAGGCTAAACACAAAGAAGATTTTGGTAAAATTTATATATTTTAGAACCATTTTTTTACTCGTATCATTTTAGAACTGAAAATATAAAATAAAATAATAACTAAAAAAATAAAGGTACAATTTTTTATTAAAAATAAATAAATAAACTAGTTCAACATTTATTCTAAATTTGGAGTCACGCATCTTTTAACAGGTTTGAAAGGAGAATATCCAAACACAACAGTGGGCTTTGTCCATATAGATGACGTGATTGAAGCCCACTTGTTGGCTATGGAAGAGTCCAAAGCATCTGGC
The DNA here is from genome assembly GCA_037974775.1 of Cicer pinnatifidum. Classification (NCBI taxonomy): domain Eukaryota; kingdom Viridiplantae; phylum Streptophyta; class Magnoliopsida; order Fabales; family Fabaceae; genus Cicer; species Cicer pinnatifidum. The sequence goes on from JBBPBR010000007.1 coordinate 42,041,801, forward strand.
AGGCTTATTTGTTCAGGCCCAGTAGCCCATTGGTCTCAAATTATCGAAATGCTACGGGCCAAATATCCTTCCTATCCATACGAAAGCAAGTGAGTTTAAGTAATGCTATATATTTTGACTCAAAAAAAAAATGTTATATATCAATTTTGATGCAAAAGAAGTATCAATTTCAATGTCATAAAAAATGTTCTGTGTTTTAAGTTTTATTTCGTAAAAAATCACTTTTTATAAAAGAAATTAATGACTTTTGAAAGTTTTCGTTTGTTTATAAAAATGAGAATCTAAAAATAATTTAAAAACTACTTCAAATAAAAAGTTGTTTTAGTAATTTAAAAAAAAAATTATTACAGTTTCTAAATAAAAAAATTATTTTTACTGTGATAAACAAATACAAAATATGATCTCTAAATTATTATTGAATACTAAAATCACTTTTTTTTTTTTTTTTTAAATCTATAATAGACCCTAAATAGTATTTTGGATGCACCAACAACTTTTATTTGATTTGAAGTTAATTATGTGTGCTTACTTTTTCTTAATATGGTGTAATCACAGATGTAGTAGTCATGAAGGAGATAATGGTACACATAGCATGGACACCACCAAAATCACTCAATTTGGGTTTCCTCCATTCAAAACCATTGAACAAATGTTTGATGATTGCATCAAAAGCTTCCAAGACAAGGGTTTCTTATGAAATCCATGATCCCATGTACCTTTCATGTTCATGTTAGGTGTATGTATCGATTGAAAATAAGAGTGCCATAAACCAAATTAGAAAAAAATTGGATGATATGTAATGGAAATAATAGTTATTCCTTTCTTTCCCTTTTTTCAAGATTTTGCTATATTGTTTTGTTGATTTGTGTAACAAAAGATTTAACATAGCTAGTTTCATTTTTCATTATTTTGGTAAACTTAGTGGAGGGTAAAAACCAATTTTGGTAAACTTAGTGGAGGGTAAAAACCAACAATTGCATATGGTTGGGCTAGAGTCTGCATAACTTAAATTTTATTGCATTTTTCTATTCTTTCTCAGATTTTAAAGTGTTTTAAATCAAAAAAAAATTATTTTCTAGATAATATAGAAGTACAAGCAATTTGATCATTAGTACTCCCTCCAATCATTTTCATAAGAGGCAATTGAGTTAAAATGTAGTTCATCCAATTATTTATGAGAATTTTTGGTATTAATCATGTCCACAATTATGAGGGAGTTAATCTCTATTATCAAAGAATCGATACCCATAATACTAGCCAATCGCAGCACATGAACAAGATCCCACAATTCACCACCACCAAAGTAGTACGACCTAGATTGTTGTGAAGTCGTGAACATAACAACCTTTGGAATCTCTAATAAGGCTACCATAAGTTTATAGACTAAAGTGACAAAAATAAGAATCATCAGTATTAAGCTTTAAGACATCGGCCGGGGGCAGAAACCACCTAATATTTATCTTATGTTTATTATCATCAATATAAGAAGGCGGACAATAAAAAAGATGGTGATGTATCAAAGTAAGATACATAAGAGGATTGCTAATGTATTGTTTAGGATCTTGACACATCCATGCGAATACACATTGGTTTCTATCCAACCACAACATATTTTTCATAATACTGAATAGAGTAGGTCATTTTCAATTGTTGGAGCTAATAGAAGTGGTTTGCAAGTCGAAGCTCATCCACTAAGAAAGGCCTTGACAGAAAAAAGTGCTCCATGATCATCTTCTAGAGAAATAAATTTATCCCTTAACTCTTTGATCACTTCACAATCTCTTAAAGAATTTCAGGAATTTAAAAGCAACGCTGGCACTCATCAAAGTCAGATATGTCACGATACTTCCTTTCTACATTTATAAAGAGTTTGCCATAAGATATTTTCCCGACAAATTTTTGAACTTTAGGATGACCTTGAATATAAGGATCATGTGTAATATTCGATCATTCAACAAACAACACAGAATAACAAACACTTACCAAAATCTACAACATGATTAAATAAAACACTTTGGTTATCGTATGTTAAAAGAAATACTCCACAAGTGAAATCATAGAAGTAAGAGCATTCATTAAAATATTGAGTTTTTGTTAAAATTGAGGAACTTTAAATTGTCTCACATTGTTTGAAATTATAAAACAAAATAAAGTTTAAGATTATATATACAACTCTAGTTTTTCAATATAATTCGTATCAATCTAAAATACTTTAAGTTTATTTCTAATTTTTTTTTCTCTTGTTTTAGAGTTTTATGTGGTAGTTAAATATTCTCTTTGAATAGTGTGTTTGTATTAAATGTAATAGATAATTGAGAGAAATTTATGTATTGTAACGATTTACACATAATATTATTATTTAGTCGTTGTTTTTTCTCTGACATAAGATTTCCACGTTATTTTCTAATGTTTTAACTATTATTTAAAATTTTATATTTATTTATTTTTCTCATAAAAAAATGTTTCATTTTTAAAGGAACAATTGACGAATATATTAATATCAATGCATCGTACAAGGTGTACTAATAATTGCAAAAAAAATAATACAAAATATAACATCATATAGAT
>JBBPBR010000007.1:42044745-42069808 GCA_037974775.1 Cicer pinnatifidum
ACGTATTTCTATTTGGTGATTTATTTTACAACCAACTTTGATCTCTTTTATATCTTTCGTCGATTTTGTTTAAATAAAAGATTGAGTTTGAATCTTAAAAATTGACTCAATGAATGTTATGATCGGATAAAGAACAACAATTATCTAACTTGAATTATGTTTTGTGCACATTTATAAAATTTCAACATCTTATATCTCACATTGTATAAAATACATTTACTCTTATTGCATTGGGATTATGTGGAAAGAGAAAGAATTAATATAGACTTGAAAAATTGTAATATTTAAAATACGTTCAATTTTTGTGTTTAAATAATATTTCAATAATCCATATATATAATATGTGGATGATATTTAAAAAAATAATTTTATTTATATACCCATAATTTTTCTACACTTCTTCAACACATCACTTTTTACATGTATCTCTTTTTATTAAATCACATAAATATTTCTATTTATCAATCTCTTAATGTATAAGTGAGATGTAGGGGTGTCTATAGAATTTTTTCCTATTTACAAAAGCTAAACAAAAATAAAAATCATATAAAAAAGAAATAACACACCTATTGAGCTACTTTAACATTAGGACTCACCAATTCATTAAACACACAATATTGCCTTGATAGAAGCAATTAGCAGCCTCTAATACAGCTTGATATGCTACACCATATTATATTAATTAATTTGAAATAAACATATGGAAGAGTTTCTTTCCCCTCCCCTCACTACTCATCTCTTCTTTTCTTTTTCTCAACTCATAACAAAAGCAACTACTCACCTTCGTGAAAACATTAACACATGCCTCTTCTCATCTCTTGCACTTTCACGTTTGTGTTATATTTCTGAAAAACATATTTCAACCGCGGTCAAATGCAACCAAGCATGTTTCCCATTCTCACACCAACATTGAACCAGGGACTTATTAGTAATTTCAAAATATTTCCCCCACACAAGTCCGCGAAATCGTGCGAAGAAATCATGATTACTCTCCCCCGTGTGTGTATTTAGCCTTCGCTCTACATTCCGTTTTGCACGTATAACAAATTTTCCTTCCACTCTTTCTTTCATTTTCTCGAGAAAATTCTAACGGGAAAAGAAAATTTGTTTTCCAAAAACCAACAGACGAGTTTCTTCACTCTTCAACGGTACTCCTCTTCCGTCACCTCACCACGTTTCTTCGATTTTTCATCTATTTTCCTTTACTCAATTAATTTATTCGATCAAAATAAAAATTATGTGTTCTTCGATCTTCATTGAAGCACCATTGTTGAATTGAATCGTTCACGCTTGTTCAATTGAAATATTCGATTGATTCATTTTTTTAGACTCATTTAATGCTTGTTCTGTACTGTGTTTTTCTTTTCTTTTCTTTTCAGTCTTATACGATTTTGTCATTGTTTGTTTGGTTCAGTATTTGTCTATGAATCTGATTCAGTACATGTTTTCTTGCTATTTTTGGATTCGATGAAAAAAAATTGAATATAATAAAGACATCGTATAGGTAGACAAATCGACACTATCTGATCCAACAATATCAAATGTGAAAGTGAAAGCGAAAGCAACCTTCAATTTTGCATTGATTTCGAATTTGTAATGCTTATTATGTACTAGCTAGTAGCTTTTATTTTAATGACTATATTAAGAAAACGATGGTTCATTTATTGTGTCTCACATTCATTTATTACACTTACTTGGTGGTAGTAGTTTTTATTTTGATCTGATTGTTTTATTGTCTATGTTTGTATAGAGGAGGATAATTAAATTAATGTATGTACTTTATGTGTTAATGCAATTGTATTTTTATCGGATGAGTCTTAATGTAATTGTTGGTGATTTATTATTATTTTTCTTTGATGAAGTTAGTTACCATCATTGATCTTGTTGTGCAGATTATGAAGGAGAATGCTTTTGATTTGGTTGCTGCTGCTGCTGAAGATTTGGTTACTTTCTCTCTCATTGATTTCATAGTCATAGGCATACTCATTATTGTTTGCACAAAATATCACACATACACACAACGCATCACACGCCTCTCTTTTTGTTATTTTGTTGCAAAAATTAATAACTTTTAAATAAATAATAAAACTTTTAATTATTGTTTTGCATTTACACACTTAGCGACAAACAATGCAAATATTTTTACTTTATGATAAAGTTTATAATTATAGTATTTAAATAATTAGGAAGAATGATTGTTCGATAATCTTTATAATAGATAATATATATGATGAAGGGAGTTATTTAATATATAAAAAATAATCTAAAAACTGATATTTTTTTAGAAACTTTATAGAATACCAAAATCATTTTTTTTTTAACAATAGGTAACAAAGTGGCTCTTAATTAATTATATTGGCTTTGTAGGAGAGTTCGTACTTGAAGATGCAGGAAGATAACGACGTCCACGTCGACGAGGGCAAAAGCAAAAAAAGCCCTTCTTTGGACGAACATGTCCTCACCTTTCCACCTACGTCTGATTCCACTTATTCTATTGGTAATATTTCCTTAAATGGTCATCTTATAATCTTTTGTCACCGTCTTTATTTGCATTTGCATCTCTAAAAGTTTTCTACTGTTTTGACTAATACTTTATATTGATTACCTTTAACTTTATTTCATGGTAATAATTGTATATACATAATCACAATTTACCACTAGTTTCTTTTGTTGTTTGTTACGGTATACGTATACCCATTTACTCTTTCCTTAATTACCCCTACTCTAACATTATTCTTTCCACATTTCTAACCAAGTATCACTTTTTTGGGATATTGCCAACAAATATTGCAGGGTCACCTGAAGAAATTAAAGTGGGTCGATTTTATAAAATTGATCATTCTAACCTTCCATCGAACTGTCCAGTCCAAATAAAATGTGTTAGCATTGTAATGGTAATACATACATTATTAATATTAAAAGCTCTTTTGTTTTTTAATATGATATGCAAAAACTTTTTTCAAACATTAATAAATGAAGATCTAAATTTTTTATCTTTGGTGGTTTCAAATACTGGGTGTTGAATTTTGTAGGTCACTGACAAAAGAGACCAACAAGTATCTCTAAGGTATCCAAGCCTCCACTCTCTTCGTACACACTTCAACGACCAAAGCTTTGGAAAGCCAGGCGAGAAGAAAATCCCAGCACTCGACGAGAAGTACGTAACGGGAGTCGAATTCGCCATCAAAATGCTTTGCAGGAGCATCACAACTGAGGAATTGGCACAAAGAAGAAACTCATGGAGATTTTGGGCCTCTGCTACTAAAGAAAACTTTCAAAACCATAACTGCCCAATTATCAATGATGTTGCTACAAGTTTGGTTTCCAAGCAAGGTTCATGTTGGTCTCAGATTAAGTTCAGCGGTATGATGCAGTGGGGCCAACGCCGGCAGGTTCGGTTCTTGGGCCGTCATGAGGAACAAAAGGTTGAATCTTTACATGAACTTCATAAGGAAAAAGCGGTTATTTTTGAACCCGGAAAAGGGACTAATGAGAAGAAGAGAAAGCACATTGAAGAAGAAATAGCGGCTGTCAAGGTAGTATCTTATGGGGTACCGAGGTTTACTCGTCAATGCAAGAAAAATCACCAAGGTGTGAGTAGTAGCAGCGGGGCTAAAAATTCTAAGGGACTATTAAAAGACACAAAGAAGCAGCAACTCGTGGTTTTTGGCAAAAAAAAACGAAAAATATTAATTGATAGATGGTCTACTGAGAGGTAAATGGTTTATTAGTTATTTGTATTAAAAATTAACCGTTTTTTGGGTATACATTTCAGTTTTCAATTGGTTACTTTAATAGGTGTTAGTTAGTATTAATTTGTTGTTATATATTTACCTTTGTACATTTGAAGGTATAAGTTGGCAGAGGAGAGTATGTTGAAGGTTATGAAGGAAAAAGGAGCTGTGTATGGAAACTCAATATTGAGGCCAGACTTGAGATCAGAAGCACGTAAGTACATTGGTGACACAGGTTTACTTGATCATTTGCTGAAGCACATGGCTGGAAAAGTGGCACCAGGAGGAGATGAGAGATTCCGACGGCGACACAATGCAGAAGGAGCAATGGAATATTGGTTAGAGAGTGCTGATCTTGTTGATATTAGAAAGGAAGCGGGTGTCCAAGACCCTTATTGGACTCCTCCCCCTGGATGGAAGCCTGGAGACAGCACTTCACCAAATCATGTTTCTAGTAAAGAACTCAGAGAGATAAAGGAAGAAATAATTAAATTGAAAAGGTATGGGAAATTTCATTGTTTTTTATTAATGTCAATGTCTGTTATTATTGGTTATTCTATTGATTTTGAGTCATTGGTAACTTTTCTTGATCTGCAAACAGAGGTATGCAGGAGCTCGCATCAAAAAAAGAAGAGGAAGCATTGGCCATTGTGACTACTCCTAGTTCTTGTTTGTCAAGTTTGAATTTTGAGGACTATGGTTGCCAAGTTTCTATGCAGGTGAGGTGAACCATAGTAGGTATAGATTACTGCTAATGACTATGGTGTATAGTTGGGGCATATAGAAACATCCAGTTTTAAAACTTTTTCTATTTGTTATATTGCAGGAGATTTATGCAGGGTTGGTTCATAAAAAGGCTAAAATTGAAGAACAACTAAAAGAAATTTCTCTGGCTTTGGGTGGAATGGAGGTAACATAAACTCTCTACTGATGGATTGAATGTCCTCATTGCAAAATAATGATGTTACCTTCATAAAAATATGATACTTAATGATGCTCATGATTGCTTGTATTTTTTTCTTATATATTTATTAGTCCGTACTGTACCATAGAGTATTAACAAAAGTATAAAAAATCCCACTATGATATCTTGTATTGCTATTTTTTGTTTTATATTCCCATTCCTGCAAATAAATGATGGAGACTAAGTGAAATGATATTTTCTTGCACTAATGAAAGGCACTTAATGCAGGAGCAATTGGGAATGCTAAAACCAACAGTAGTAGAAGAGCCAATAATGTCAGAATCATTAACACCACCAGCATTATTGGCAGGGCCAACAATATCATTGGCAGAAAACATTGAAGAAGAGACCAGAGAGGAGGAGAAAGGTAAAAACGACAAAGAAACTAAATCAGCAAAGATACAAAGGCTGAAAAGTAGTTTTCAGATTTGCAAACCAAAAGGGACCTTTATGTGGCCAAATATGAGTTTGTCTCCCCATGTTATGGCCTACCTCGATGAACAACACACTATGGTCCCAACCCCAACCTCAGCTTCCTCTTCAACCACCTCAGCTCCCAAGTTTGTCTCCAAATCCATTCCTTACCCTTCTTCTCCTGTTAAGCCACTAGCAGAGAGGCGCCCTGTGAGCACAGCTACTTTGACACATGTTACTGGACCAATTTCCCCTCATCTTTCTCATCCATTAGAGACTCCAAAGTCCACACTTACTACCACTAGAACCAAGAATGCGTTTTCTATGAACCTCAACGAGTCTCCTCTGGCCCAAAGGTAATACTAGCAAAGCCCTGCTACATACATATACTTATATATATTTGAAAGAAGCCACTCCATTTTGAGACTTGTGTTGGTAGACTGAACCAACTTTCCAATATAGGAAGTAAAATTAATGTGGTATATGCTGATATATAGTTGAAAGAAGCCACACCATTTTGAGACTTGGGTTGGTAGATTGAAATCAACATTGCAATATAAGAAGTAAAATTAATGTGGTATCTTTTGTTTGCTTTTTTGGTATTTCATGATTGAAGTTAGATATTACAATTATGTGCCATTGAAATTGCAAAACTAAGGATATAACTAAACGAGCCAAATGCTGATTTATTTTGCATAATCCCAAGTTTATGTTACTATTATCTTGTAAAATTTGTTAGTTTCTAACCGTGTGTTTGGAAATTCATTAAACCCCGTCCAATTTGTGAGTTTGCATTGAAGCTTTTAGTTGAAGCTTCTCAATATGACGGCGCAACTTGCATTGAGAAGCGGAATTGAACAATCAAACTTGAATCCAAACATATGCTAAAACTCATTATTTGCTTGTGAAGTTTCTCTTTTCAGTATAACATTTTTTTACTTATACTTTTCAGCATATCATTGCCTATATAATTTATCTTTCTTTGGGGACATTTGGAGAGCTTACTAGTGAAAAGTTAAAAGATTATCCAATTAAGGTATTCATCGGTTTCAAAGTAACAGTAATATGTAATGACCGTGTAATTTTTTGCTAGAAGTTTTAAATAAAACTAGATTGCCAGTCGCTTAAGTTATCTTTATTCTTTATATAAGCAGTAAGCCATGACACAATTTCAACTCAAAATGCAATATGTGCGTATAAAATGTCATTAATGTAATTTAGTATCGCTTGTTTGGTCATTTCAATTTGTTATTTTGATAAATATACACAAGTATTCTTACAAGTTATATATATATAATTATGAATCAAACTTAGTAAATTTAAGACACTCACACCATCTACGCCCCGACGACTTACGCAAGATCAGATGTTTCCTACAAGCTTAATTAAAATAAAGTAAAAAATAAAAAATAAAACAAATTACAAATTACAAAATACATCTCGAGATTCTTTATATTTCATTTGGTTTTTATATTTTTTAACACAAACTTTCTTTTAAGTCAACTTAGTTTTTACTTAAGTCTTTTTAGTTTTTATTTTTTCTATTAGTCTTTTAAGTTACATAATTACATTGTAATTTGTCTCCATTTAAATAAAAATTAATGCAATTGAAGACATATTATCATTAGAAACTCTAGCAAATATTAAAACAATAAGCAACTCATACTAATCATTTAGAAAACAATCATCAATTCTTTTAAACCGTCTATATTTCCTAATTTTTTTACAACTATTTAAACACACACATAACCTCTAAATATATATGGTTATAAAGGTCTATCTACATAATCAATAACATTAACTTTATTAACTTATAAAGTAGTCAAGATATTCAACTCATTACATTATCTTGATTACATCTTATTAGTAAATCAAGAAAATGGTCAAAATTAGTGGAGTACATTTGTAATTTAATATAACTTAAAAACGTTACAAGTGAAAACTAAATATTAGATAAATGATTAAATCAAGAAAATAAAAAATTAAAGAATCTATGCAGCTACTAAACTAAATTTAAAGTATTTAAGTGTTAAAAAAAACATAAAGGAAAAAATTGTTACTTTCGTGAAACATATAAGACCTCATGATGTATTTTGTCAAAAAAAATAAAACATATAAAAATCAATTTCAATTTTTACTTCACAAAAAATTATTGTTATAAAATAGGACGGAGTAAACCACAATTTTAGTGATTGAAACTATAAGAGATTCTCTTTTTGGTATGTGACTCGACAAAAAATCAAAATGAATCATCAAAATGTCAGTTACTTTAATCTCCGACATTGTAACAGTCATTAACTATTTTGATAGTAAATTATATATTTTAGAGATTATTATGATAATCAGTTGTATTTTTTAGGGACTATTTTGATGGTTCGATGACTAATTTAAAATTTTTGTTGAGTTAGTTGAGTTCGAGATTAAAATGACAGTTTCATACTTTTTCAAAGATTAAAATAATAATTTACTCGAACATAATATTATAATTTAGAGAGTCAATATTTAGAAATCATCTTTTTTTAAAATCTCAAATTTAAATTTTACAAAAATAATTTTTTAGTATAACTCTGTCAGTTTTATTGAAATATATTTTTCACATAAAATTTCAAATTTAAGTTTTACACAATAAAAAAAAATTAATTCCTTAAATTTTGAAGTTGAGTTTTACACGGTTCTTTCCCTTGTTATTTTGACAATAGACACAATTATCTTTATGGACTTAATTTGTTTATGATTATGAATCAAATTTTTTTTCGTAATTATCTTTTAAAAATTGATATTTTTTTGAAAAAAGCAACAAACTCTTATTTATAAAAAATAAAAAAAACAATAAAAAGCGATTATTATATATTTGACAACACCAATATATGGATTTGGATTCGGACTCTCCAAAATCCGAAACACATTTGCAGGTTTGTCCCAAAAAGGAAAATAAAATAGAGAGAAAACAGTCATTTTCTTCTCTCTATCTAAAGTTGTGTTGTGTGTTGCTCTGTTGATTTAATTTCATTATTTGATTTTATATAGTATTTGATTAATTCATCAAAGCTCAAAGAGAGAGAGAAAAGAACAAGGGTTGTGACTATGGCAGATCAACAACCAGAAGGAACATTACAGAACATTCTAGAACAAGAGTCATTGAAGTGGGTTTTCGTTGGTGGTAAAGGTGGTGTTGGTAAAACAACATGCAGTTCAATTCTCTCTACCCTCCTCGCTTCTGTTCGTTCTTCTGTTCTCATCATCTCCACCGACCCTGCTCACAATCTCAGCGATGCTTTTCAACAACGCTTCACAAAAACCCCTACTTTGGTCAATGGCTTCTCCAATCTCTATGCTATGGTTGGTTCACTCTCATTACTCAAACAACCCCTTTTGTTAATTTTCAATTTTTTGATTCCATAACTTGTTAATTTAGTTTCTTATGGTGAATAATTGAACCCCTTTTATGTTCTTATGAATCTCAAAATGACCCTTTGGTCAATTTTCAATTTTTTGATTCCAAAACTTGTAAATGTAGTTTCTTGTGGATAATTATTGAACCCCTTTTAATTTTTTTATGAATCTCAACACGACCCTTTTGTCAATTTTCAATTTTTGTGATTCCAGAACTTGTAAATTTTGTTACTTGTGGAGAATAATTTAACCCCTTTTATTTTTTTTATGAATCTCAACATGACCCTTTTGTTAATGTCCAATTTTTTTTATTACAAAACTTGTAAATTTAATTTCTTGTGGAGAATAATCAAACTCTTTATTATCTTTTTTTTGAATCTCAACATGACCCTTTTGTCAATTTTCAATTTTTTTATTCCAAAACTGATAAATTTTTGTTTCTTGTGGAGAATAATTGAACCCTTTTATTTTGGAATTGGTTTGTCTCATTTTGTTTTGCCGTGTGTTGTGATGATCCCTTTTGTAGGAGGTGGATCCAGCTGTTGAGTATGAGGATATGGGTGGTTCTGATGGTATGGATAGTTTAATCTCTGAGCTAGCTGGTGCAATTCCTGGAATTGATGAGGCTATGAGCTTTGCTGAGATGTTGAAGTAAGGGATACTGTGACTTGTAATCTTATTGAACATCTTTTTAGCATCTGAATTTTGAAATAGTTTTGAGGTATGTGAATGCGGTGTTTATGATGGAATAGACTGATTTAGTTTTGAGAAAAAGTGAGGAGGGGAGATAGGGCGAGTCTTTCAAAAATCCCAAGACAAAAGAGGAATTTTTAGCATATGTTTGGATTGACAATGAGTTTCACAAAAATCAGTGTCATTGTGATTTTGTTGAAGCTCCAACTCCAAAGTGTAGCTTTTCCATAATCAAGGTAGCTCGCCGTGATTTCCCCAATCTCACTGCAAAATCCAAACTTATACTTAGTAGAGGCTTAAGTTTTTAAGACATTTCAGTGATTTGAGTAAAAGATGGTTGATGATAATTGTATGTAATAATTTCAGAAAGTTCTTGTTATGGCCCTTCTGGTAACTTCTGAAAAAAACCTATGTAGAAATAAATTTTAAGAAATTTTTTGTATCTGAAAGTAGATACTCAGTTTACAATGATTTACATATCTTTAATTTGTCTATTTTTTGTGTAAGCCACACAAATCCTAAATTGCATGAATCACATTTTTTTCTTATGAATATGATTCTTGCTGTCGTGGACTCTCCTTTGGCCTCTTTCAATCCTGCCTCTGTCTTTGATCCTGTAATGTAAACATCCGGGTTGTTGTTGTAGTTCTTTTGTTGGTTCTTCTGGATCTTTATGTTACCCTAGACAAGCAAGCAAAACAAAATATTTAAGATGTTACATCCAGCGTAAACCTGTGAAGATAAGTTTTCAAAGAGCTAAAAAAAAATCTATTTGTTGTGATTTGTTGGTTGTTATCTTGAGCCTTTAGATTAATCTTAAGGTTTCACTTGTGGTTTTTAAGTTAAAACACAATAGCCTTCGATGAGTATCAATATCATATTTCGGTACCTAGTTGTCATAATGACTGGCTGATGATATTGGTGGTGACCATAAATATAATCATATTGGTATCCAGTGGTGGGATGGAAAACAGGTTCTCACATGTCATAGAAAATTGATTTTATGGAAATTAGGATGCTTGGAATCATAAATTAAATCACACCCAAAATAGAGTAGTTAAAAAATTTGTATCGTAAGTCTATTGCATAAGTGAAATCCTTGTAAATTTCTGTGGCAAATGATGAGTTCACCCTATTGCACAAGTAAAAAATATAACTAGAGTAAAAAAAAAAGCTTATATCTAAGTAATAGATTATTTATGAACAAATCATTTGTGTGGTAATCTTAAAATCTAAACTTTGCATTGAAAATATATGTCATTGACACTGAGCTATGCAGATATTGTTTTTCATTCAATCGTTTATTGATTTGCAAGACACATTTAACTATGATTGATTCATCTAGAAATCTGTTAACCAAGTGTCTCAGCATGTGTTGATCCATAACATTTTCATTTTTCAGATTGGTGCAGACAATGGATTATTCTGTTATTGTATTTGATACTGCTCCCACTGGCCATACACTTAGACTGTTGCAATTCCCATCAGTTTTAGAGAAGGGTCTTGCAAAGATGATGTCTTTGAAAAATAAATTTGGGGGTTTGTTTAGTCAGGTATGGATTCAAGGCCAAGACTTCTTGCGTCACATGATATTTTCTATAATAGTTCGAAGTTGGATAGGTTCCATTTCAATATTTAAACTGTTATTTTCAACTTTTGTTTTAAAAAAAGTTCAACCTATTATCTTTCCTCATAGTGGATCTGGGATTAGTTTAACACTCAAACTTCCGCCATGGCGTTGTTGTAGTATGGCGGATTTTGTGTCAGGTGCCATAGGCTGCAACACCTATGGATTTTTTTCGTTTTAAATAGAACGTCCTGTATCCATTAGATCAAGTATAAAAACAGATCCTCATTTCATTTGGAGATTTTATTGTTCTAGTTTTAACTTCTCATCATAGTTTTCCATTCCTTGATGTTAATACTTTTCCTCCAAGATGTTCCAATCCATAAAAAAAAACATGTATTTTGGTTAGTTGGTCTCATAAGTACGCTGTTTTGTACTCCAATTGACTGGATTGTGTTTCTCTGCGTACAATTCAACTTGGAATATGTGCATGTCTGTTGTCCATCATGGTATAAATGATTCACAAGAGACCTCTTTGAACCAAAAACCATCGATCAATCTCTATGTCATAGTTGTGCTCTTCATATATTCAGTTAAATGCGTATCATTTGATACCTTCTGAATTACGTTCTGTATTACTATCATCTCCGATCTTAGTATTTGTTCGAAAATTGAAATAGGCAATCTTCCTTTTGTTGCAGTCATTACCGATGTTTGCATTGGCTGTATGAAAAATCGATAGTTTTAATTTTTCTGGTTCTGCCCAACATTTGCATTATTCTTGTGATTTTACCTTGGGACTAACTTTGATGATTCGTGAGATAGTATGTGTTTTCTTCATTATTTATTTGGTAATTCGCAACTTTATTTTTTTTACTTTCATTGCAGATGACTCGCATGTTTGGCATGGGTGACGATTTTGGTGAGGATGCAATCCTTGGGAAGCTTGAAGGCATGAAGGATGTAATTGAACAAGTTAATAAGCAATTCAAAGATCCCGTAAGAATTTCATCTGATTTATGTTTTGTGATACAAAACATTATAATGTCATTTGATTCATGTAGTTAATGTCGTTAAAAAGGCATTTGTTATTGATTTGTATTATTTACCAAAGCTCAGTTACCAAACACCAACCGGTACCTAAATTGTTTGTATTTTTCTTTATTCACAGGACATGACAACCTTTGTCTGTGTTTGCATTCCCGAATTCCTCTCGCTTTATGAAACAGAAAGATTGGTTCAAGAACTCACAAAGTTTGAGATCGACACACACAATATCATCATTAATCAAGTAATCTTTGACGATGAAGGTAGTGTGCTCGATGTATCTGTTACAATTATATATTTCTTTGAACTTTCTTATAAATATTGTCTACTAATCTTTTTTTTTCTTCTTGTAGATGTTGAATCTAAGTTGCTTAAAGCAAGAATGAAAATGCAACAGAAGTATTTGGACCAGTTTTACATGTTGTATGATGACTTTAACATTACAAAGCTGCCACTGCTTCCGGAAGAGGTAAGTTGTTGTGTTCTTGATATTCATAATATGTCCATACATATTACTACATGGAACTGCTAGCAACACACTCTCAATGTGTTGGGATCCATTCCCAAATTGGTGGTACCTTCATGAATTCCAACCAATAACAAAGGGTGTTGAAAATAAAGTTTCACATAATTATCAATATCCATATGAGTCGTATCTCGATTTGATACAAAATTGAATTCAATCGATACAAATCCCTAGTTTGTATCCATTTTACACGTGAATCTCATCTTGAATCTTGATTTATTCTAATGAATCGTTATCTAAACTCAGTGTAGGCAGCCCACAACTCTATGTCAACTTTGTATAGTCAACCACTTTTCTCTTTGTTCTATGATCTATGACTTGAATATTCAATTATTTTGAGGTTCATATATAATATATCAACTTATAATTTTGCTTTGTCACTTAGTTTTACTTAAAAATGACATTTTTTTATTAGTAATGCATCATACAATTGATAATAAGATTCAATTCACAATTGAGAAAAAGTTTTTGATTCATGGTATGAATCTGATAACCATGTTACAGAGTATGTTGCTAGCACTTTTCTTCCTACAAAATTTCATGTTTTTGTCGTAGTGATGTTAAAAAACCTTGTGATTATTTGTGTTAACCATTGGAACAATGAGTAATTTCTTTTCTTTATCACAAGTTATTATGTTTGTATCAGTCTTTGATCAACAATGCAAAATTGACAGGTTACTGGTGTTGAAGCTCTAAGATCATTTTCAAGACATTTTACGACACCATACCAACCCTTATGCAGTAAAGATCAAGTAGAACGGATTGAGCGTAGAGTAACAGCACTACAAGAACAGTTAAAAGAGGCTGAAGAAGAATTGGAGAGAGTCAAAAGGGGGAAGCTCAAGGCTTAATTTGCTTCCATTCATGAATAATAATGCCATTGTATTGTGTATGTTCTTTTGGTTCACATTTTTTTGAAGTCTACAATCTTATAAAGCATTTTATTCTGTTTTTGGATGCCAATATAAGTCAATTCTATGTTTACTTCTATATAATTAATGTAGCTTTTTCTTATGTAAACCAAAAAGAAAATGATAGAATTACTGAGGGTAGTCTTCATTTTGTTTTTAAGAATATTCTTTACTTGTATCTTTGAGATTATGAGTTGGATGATTTCTTATGAGTATTCTTTCCATGTTTGTTTTCTACTTTTTAAGGTAAAGATGGCACTTTATAAAATATCCAATTACATGAAAAAACTATAGTTGGTTGTGCTTGTGCAGATGAGTTTGGTACACAATATTCCGCATTATGCAATGGGAGGATTTTTAATAGCTTAATGCAATTCCTATATCTATTTCTAAGGCCAGTGTTTCGTGGATTAATCCGACATATGGTATGCCCGCCATGGATTCGTGCTTAAAATTATTTGAAATTTTAATGATGATTAGCTACACATCTTCAAAAGTCGAAGCTCTTCGATCTTATGTTTGGGGTGGTACCTTAATTGGTGTTGGTTTGGGACATATTTGTTTTACTTTGTTTGGATCATGAGATGTTATAAGAGTTTTAAATTGTTGGATCATTAAAAACGTTTGATTTTTACAATATTTATTTATAATGTAATATACGTAATTGGTTGTGACATTAACATTGTAATATTTGTACACATACTGTTAAGGGTGCATGAAAGTGTAAGCTACTTTTTTTTTTTTTTCCACTTAGTGTACACTACTTCTAACTTATCATACTTAAAAGTTTTGACATAGTTGGGAGAAAACTATATACCGTTATCTCTTTTCCCTTTTGTTTTTTACTAATTTGGTTTAAAATCACCTCTTTAAATTATTTTTGTTCTTCTCTAATATTTAAATATGTAATTTTTATATATATTTAATTTTTTTTTTATTTCATTGTCTTAGATGCGACAATGTTTTTGATATCTCGTCTTAATGCGATGTTTTGATTTTCCGTCTTATTGTGACTCGTTTGGTTAGATTAATAGATTAATTTCGATGCAGTGTAAACTCAATTAATTTCATTAATGATTTTTGTCTATGATAAGTATTTTGTGAGTTTGTTATTAACTTCACCATTTTTTGTTTTAGCTATTTGAATCATATTGTTATCGATCAATGTAATTTTTATCAATTTAAATAAATGAATATCCTTGTTTTTAGATAAAAAAAAAAAAAAAACTTATTATCATTCAGCATTATGTATTTATAATAATGATTTATATTTAATAATTAATATGTATAATTTTATAAAATTATTATATTAATTCATTTATTTAATATTATTATTATTATGTGTAAAAAAAATGGTTTTGCAACTATTTACATTTCAGTGGATGGTCAATACTAATACATATCCATGCTAATTTGCACTGTTTATCTTGTTCCCTTCATTTAAAGGACTTGCGTCCATAACCTCCATTGTATGCCTTAATCCTAGTGTAACTAACAGAGATTCGTACACTTTTGTATATACGGACAAAAGATGATGAGAAATATTGAGCTAGCCACCTGGGTATGAAGAACACAAATGGAACAAACTAGATGAAGAACCAAAGTTCCACCATTACTAGGGTTTGTGGGTACAACTTACAAGTCCTCTCTTGTTTTTTTTAGGGTTTTTGTTTTTTGTTGTTGACAATTTTGACTCTATTTATGAATTATTAAATCCATTTCAAATATTTTATACCATAATATTATAATGAGACCTCTAAAAAAATTATCACTAATTATTATTTTTTATAAGACATTTTTTCAAATAAATTTACTCTTAACAATTATGCTCTTTTTTTATTTTAAATTTCCATCTACACCATAATTAAAGAGGAGAAGAGTGACTACACGAGTTTCATTCACTCTCGTTTTGGAGAGAATATCGTGGAATAAAAACATATATAAATAAGGAAAAACAGTAAATTCTTTAAAATATACTATAAAATTGAAAGTTCTCGAGAAGCTTTCTAAAGATCATAATTGATTGATAAATATAAATTTGGAACAAAAAATGAGGATTTTTTTTAAATATTCCACTTTTTAAAAATCTACATCTAATTGCACTTGAGTGCCCCACTTTTAAAAAAATAATAATTAAAATATCATGTTTTTTAAATTTAATTGCACTTGGGTGCGATGAATTGAAGGAAAAAAGTTTGTATTCCAATAGAAGGTTGCATCCTCGGGATGCGATTAAGTACTGAAATTAATTTTTTTTCTTTATTTTATTAAATTAGTTATTGATTATTTAATAAATTAAAAATAATTAAAATATTTAAAATATCAAATTACTATTAATAAAATACATCATAAATAATAATAATAAAAATAAATAATAGTAATAATAATAATAATAATAATAATATTAATAAATAATAATAATAATAATAATAATATTAATAAATAATAATAATAATAATAATAAAGCAAATTATATTACAAATTTCAAAGAAATTACATTAAAATGAAAGGAAAAAAAATTACATCAACTTTGAATAGATATGAGAAAAAAAATTACATCAACTATGAATAGATATATCAGCCGTGTTATATCATTTTACCAATTCCCTAAAATAGATAAATTTAAACGACTACTATGACGTCAACCTGAGTCGTGGCATTGATAACAATTGAAACTGAAGTTGAAAATTTATAGAGAGGGAGTTGTTATCTATAACATATGAGGGATTTATTATTTACAAAATAGGAAGAAGTTATTTTCTATAATATAATTTTTTTTATTATTATTATTTATCATTATTTATTATTATTTTTATTATAATTTTTATTTATTAATATATTTTATTAATAGTATTTTGATTTTTTAAATATTTTAATTTATTAAATAATCAATAACTAATTTAATAAAAATTAAAAAACTATTTAATGTTCGTACATGGTTGCATAACAACTTCTTCTATTTTATAAATAAATTTAAACAACTATCATGATATGGACATGAGGCTTGATCACAATTGTGGATAAGACAAAAGACTAGAGATTTTATGATTTAGCATATGTTTATAATTTAATTTTATAATTTAATTTTAACATATAAATAATTAATATATTTAGAGATTTTATGTCTATTATTTAAAACACATTAAATCACTATAATTTTTAATTAAAAAAAATTGAGAGAAAATCAATTATGCAATCAAGCATTTATCTTTTGGGTTAATTCTTTTTATAATTTTTATGAGATTTTGAAATTTTATTTTTATTCCTTATAAAAATAAATTAACACATTTTAGTTGTTTTTTATAAACATATTTATAACATTGCCACAAAAATGAAAAATGCAATTTATTGTAGGTAGACAAAAATGAAATTTTATAAGAATTAAAAAATTATTTAATGGTTTTATTTTTTTAGCGATGAAGAAAAATATCCAGGAAACGACATCGTTTGGTCTTATTGTTTATTTTCCCAAAAGAAAGAATGCAGAACAAAGATCCCTAGTTCACTACTTTTGAAGGATAATTCCCAATCGGAGCTCAGCCACTCCGGCACACTATCTGCTGCACCCTCCGCCGCTACTGAATCACAGTAGATTACAAGCTTGTTTGTCATCACTCACGGTAGATACACACAAAAATGCGTAACTTATTCGCGTCTTTTTCAACTTTAATACTCTCTCTCTCTCTCTCTCTCTTATCTTTCAATTGTTTCTCTCTCTAGGGTTTTGGTGTTGCACAGTGAACATTATTATTGAACATGCAACTCACACTTGAATTCGGGTAAGTTGTACTTGCTATGCTTTAGTATACTTTATGTGTTCTCTCATGTTGTAGTAATTTTTGGCTCGTATTTATTCACAAATAACTTGTTAATTGATCCTTTCAAAATAATTAATTTATTGAAATTAGTCCTTTAAAAAAAATTGAAATTTATAGAATATAACTTTTGGTGACACGAAACGCTGAAAACTACAAAATGACATGTTATTATAGGTGGGAATTTTGTATTTCCAGAACATATTTTATCTGCAAAGTGACAAAAAGAGTCTAATAATGTGATCTGATCACTCAGCTGAAGAGCCTTGGTTGATTAAGATTTATGAGTTTCTGTTAAAGATGCCGTAACAAGTGTTATTAAACTTGGTGTGGTCACCAAATTGCTCCGGATATGGGTCAAATGGTTACTCATTGAGTGCCCCTCCTCCTTCAAAACACACACCAAGTTTTAAATAAAGGTCCGTGATCACGATCTGGGTCGCGATGTAACAATTTTTTATGTTGCCATAACCATGACTGTGATTGAGAATGCATCGGCTGCATTTGACCGCGATTCTACTCAATACCAAGAATTGCAATGTTATATCAACTGTTACCACGACCACTATTTCAAACCCTTCACACACAACTAAAGTAATTTACAAATTTTGTTCAAAAAGTCAAATTTGAATGCATTTTTATATGTAATTAACTTAAATATTTCCCTGTTTAGGTCCTTCAATTATTTTGCTTGCCCTGAGCTTTGCACCACTTTCCTTCCCTTTGTTATAGGCAAAATGTTTTTTTACTTTGAAAAATTCATGATTTGGCTGATATTTGGGTTGAGTCAACCTTACCAAGTCGCTTGCTTTTGGTGAAAACTGGATTAGTCAAATTGGGTCACACAGGTTTATTAATATTATTGACTTGACTTGCTAATTGAATGATTACCTAGTTGGTTCAATGGTTCATTTGGCCAAACTAGTCAGTCTACTTTGAGTTTATTATTTATGATATAGGCATGCCGATATCTTAATACAATATTGTTTGAGTTACTATTGTGCTTAAGTTAATCAGTTAGTTTAGACTTATAGACTTTTCCACTTTATCTTATTAGTTTGTTTATGTGGCTGAACACTCAACTGAGGTTCACTCAGTGTCTTTGTACTCGAGTCTGAATTAGCCATTTGATTTTTATCTAGTTATCTACATCTGAGATTAGAAATTTAATTTTTGTCTGGTTTGTTAAAATGGTTGAAACATATAGAGGGGGTTTGGAGCTTCTTTGTGACTCCAAGAAGATTCACAATGTCAATGTTGAACAGCAAAATGGAGAAGATAAGGTAATTTTTGACTTAAAAAAAATTATTGGTGTTTTTTCAACATACTTCTATGGTCGACATTCTTATAAGGTTCTCTTCAATCTTTTCAGTTAACCATGAAAGGGTTGCTTTCTTGGGTGAAAACCAACTTGATTA
Organism: Cicer pinnatifidum; assembly: GCA_037974775.1. Classification (NCBI taxonomy): domain Eukaryota; kingdom Viridiplantae; phylum Streptophyta; class Magnoliopsida; order Fabales; family Fabaceae; genus Cicer; species Cicer pinnatifidum. The sequence continues at coordinate 42,063,228 of JBBPBR010000007.1, forward strand.
AGGAGAGGCCCGAAATGTTCATGAAAGGAGATACTGTGTAAGCTTAACGATATAAATACATCTGAATCATGCAGCATTGGTTGAAGGTTTTTTCTCTAGAATGAGCTTATTTTTGAAGTGAGTAATTAAGGGTGTAGCTACTGTCAGTTTTATCTGAAGTGCGCCTTTAACTGAACCTAAATGGTTAGATGGTGGAAACACTTGCTCACTTTATAGATAAGCTTACTTTTAGATGAACCCTTTTCTTGGTAATAATTAGTCATGTCCTCATTGAAATTTAACAGAAAGGAGTTATAGATTTTTCAGTGGTATACGGAGAAATTTAACAGAAAGGAGTGATTGTGCTTAAATTGATATAAAGACTACCTATAACTGAAGTGCCGGATGCATAAAATGTGTAAAGTTATCATTAGATAGATGCTGAACTATTTTTTTTCTTTCTGTTTTTCTGACTGCGGTTTGTCTTGCAGGAGACCGGGAGTTCTCGTCCTTGTGAATGATTGTGATTGGGAGCTAAGTGGTCAGCTAAGTACATTACTGGAAGAGAAAGATGTGGTGGTCTTTATATCAACCTTGCATGGTGGCTAGCATGTAGGTGATCAAATATTTTTAGTATAATAAACACAGTTGTTGGAGTCATGGTGAACCTTGCTAATTAAAATTTGGCAGTCAAATTGCTGAATCAACTTACGTAGCCTATTATATGCATTAAACAATGCACTTTCACCGCTGTTATATTATGCTATTATCTTCATGACTTTTAGCAAAAGATGTAAAACATGTCTGATATTAACAAATTAAAATTTTCTTACTGCATACCACATCTTTAGTTATATCCTCGTATATGTTGTAATCATATTGGATCTTTATTTAATATGTTGTAATCAATAAAACACGTTGAATCAAATTAAAATTGAGGTTCTCGTATATGTTGTACATCTTTAGTTACATCTTTAGTTACAACATATACGAGAATAAAGATCCATATTTAATGCCATAATTAAGAATTGTTACGGTGCAATGAACTATAAAAAAGATAACAAGTGTCACTCTCGTTTTTAAGATAGAAGAAAATTGTACACATTACTTATAATATAAGTCACACATATTTATAGATATAGATCAAAAAATAAGTCACAAATAATTTTCAACGAGGGCTTCTACGTAAAATGGAAAACCCATATAGTACTATCAAATTATTTGTTACATATAGAAATTTTGACCATAATTTTAAATTTCACCAGACCAACTTTTTAAGTCTTACACTTTTGTTCTATTTTAAAATAATTAATATTTATTTATTAAACTATATAAAAAAATAATTAAATTTCTTCTCCACGTCTATTATCTCTCCAGCCCATCTACGGTCTCCATCGTTCTTCACGGTTTGAAAATTCAAGGTTTTCTTGAATTGGAGGGTTCATGGAGAGATCATCAACTTTTTCACCTATAAGGGTGCAAAAAAGGCTTGATTTTTATGCAGAGGAGCCTATGGTTGATTATGTTGGGAAAAATCAGAGATAATTAGCGATAACTATCTCAATAATACGGAATATTTTCCCCCCACCTGTGCAGATAAATGACCAAACAAAAAATACAATTTCACATAGCAAAAAGAATTGACAGAAAATCAAATATGAGACAAACACAATCTTAACGTGAAAAACTTCCTCAATCACTTGGTGGGTTTCAGATTGTTGGCGGGAACCTCAATTTCAATCACTTGCCGGGAACCTCAATTTCAGTTTCAGATTGTTGCTTTTAATGTAATCTATGACCTAATGATGCATGTTCAAATTGATTTGGTTCTCTATGTAACTAGTAGGTACTAGGTAGTAAGCTATGAGAAACAACTTATGACATGTACATAAACTCTTCAAGATAGCTTATGAAAACAACTTATATCTTATATGAAAATAATTTGACTTTATTTTATCTTTTGTTATAGAAATAGGACCTGTTTGGATTAACCTTTTTGAGCTTATCTACTAACATTAGCACTTATGAGTGTTTTTAGGATAGCTTATATAAAAACAATTTTTTATTTTACATAGTATTATAAAAATAGTTTATGCATAAGTGTTTATGCTATAAACGCTTATGTTATAAGTTGTTTATCTAAACAAGGTCATAGCTTATACATAAGGGCATGTGCTATAAACACTTAATTAATTTATCTAAACGTGGATATAGTACCTCAATTTTGTTCTACCAATTAAAAAAAAATTAAGTCAAAATAGTCTGTTTAATTTTAATATTTGCCATAATTAGTATTGTCTTAATAATTTCCGAAAAAAAATATAAAGAAAAGAATCGAAGTGATAGTAAAGTTGGGCCAAGCCTAAATTGTGTAGTAAGTCAATAGCATTTGATTTTGGGTGCCTTTGGTTCTGGGTGTCTCTAGTTCTGGTTGCCTCTAGTTATGAGTGCCTCTAGTTTTGGTTGCCTTTGATTTTGGGTGCCTCTAGTTCTGGTTGCCTCTGGTTTTGGATGCCTTTGATTCTGGTTGCCTCTAGGTCTAGTTGCCTTTGATTAGGAGTGCCGCTGGTTCTAGTTGCCTCAGGTTCTTGTTGCTTTTATTTCCATTTTATATTTTTACTTTTTTTTATTGCATTAATAATTATATATATATTGAAAATTTTAAGATTTCATGAAGAGAAATAAATTAATGACAAACATAAAATTTGATATTTTATGACTATTATAGTTTAATTGGTTGGACAAAATTGGGGTACTACAATCATTATAGCATAAATCTTATATGCTTTTATTTTATACTAAATTATACTATATAATTTAATGTAGATTTAAATATGTCTTTTGTCTCTCGTAACTCTAGATCCGATTTCCATTTGGTTCCTCTGATGCCCCTTGATCTTGCTTCCTCTGAATTTAGGTTGCCTCTGATTTGCTTGTGTGTTTCTTGTTTGTTTATTTTGGAGAAATAATATAGTAGAGACATAATTGATCGAAAATAAACATATATCATTATAACGAGAATAATATTCATATTTAAATTCATATATTTAAAGGTTAATATATATTTATTTTCGATCAAGTTTGCCACTATTATATTATTTCTTCAAAATAAACGAATAGGATACACAAAGACACAAGAGACAAATCAAATAAAAAAAATATATTTAACTTTATATTAAATTATATAGTATATGATCCGAGTTAAAGGTCTATGATCTCTTTTCCCATCAACCCTTGCAAAATGTTTTTTGTTCCTTAATCCGCTTCTACTGCATACAAACTGTCGCATTACAATTTGTTTCCATATAAGGCATAAGTTTTTTTTTTTTCACTATCAAAATCAAGACTCATTATATCATTTGCTGTAATGATATTAATCTTAACAAATCTACCATATGTTATCTTGGAATCGGAATTCTCAATGTAATCGTTAGAAACATTTTGGTTTTTAGACTTTATACTTTCACTTTCTTTACCAGAAACAAAATTTTCAGTATCTCCATCCTCATCCAAATTAATATCTGAAAATTCATTTGAACTATATCTATCTACATAATAAACAACATATACATATATATCCTAATACACTAATATTAATATTATATTCAAAACTTAATTACAGTCTTAGTTCCTCTATTATTATCAATTTATGGAAAATGGTTCTCTTATTTTTAAAATTGACAATTTTGGTACCTCTCTTAAAATGGTTCTCTTATATTTTTGAACTAAAGAATGCGGAATTAATAAAATTTTAATGACGTGACATAAATAATATAGAACTATGTAGATTCATTAATTATTCATATATTATTAATTAAATTTAAAATATGAAAAAATTTCAAAGTTAAAAACTAAATTTTTACTGTGTTTTATTCTAATTTCATGGGTGTTAATCATCTTACATTATAATATCATATATCACGTTATTTATAATATATCATGTCATCATTGTTTAGTTAAAAAATCAAGAGAAAAGATCAAAACTGTTTGACTTTTAAAATAGAATTTAAATTTCGTGAATCAATAAAAATAGAGACTAATTAGAATATAAGAAGTGTTTGTTTGTAACTATAACGATCTCAAACAAAAAATAATTAAAAAAGATTTCTAAAATTTCCTACATTCTATTATTCTAATAAAAAACTATGAATTAAACCAAGATAGAGGATGTAAGAATACCCACACACCAAAAGTGTTATCACAATATTGGAATATAGACAAGTGCTCAGCATCACCAAATAGATAACACTTCCAAACTATAAAATCATCCGTGGTATCATCATAATCAAACAACAATGAAATAGTAACTTAATCAGGATAAACCATTAAGAACATTTGCTCTAAAAAATCCGTAAGATTTTTGTGTTACTCAACGTTATTCGAGAGAGATGCCGCTTAAATCATAATCGGATTCAGAACGATATATTTTTCATATCAATCTATATCTCCTCTTGTTGTGAAACTCCCCAATGAATAATTGACTCATGCTATATATACTTACAGCTGTCAATTTGACAAACCCCTAATTATTGGCTCCAACCCACATTTTGAAGGGTCAAAAAAGTTAATAATTTATAAGGCTCCAAAAAACAAAGCCCCTAAACTAAAAGCCCCCTAAAAATTTGTGGGCTTAGGAGGCCCATAGGCTCACTTTTTTAAAAAAAGAATCGATTTTCTTTTTTGAGAAATAAAGTTTTTTAATTTTTTCACCGATAATTTTTTTTTTCTATAAAATTTTCCGTTCGATTTTTTTCCGATAAAAATTTCCGATAAAAAATTTCTGACTTTTTTCGATAAAAAATTTCGGATTTTTTTTTCGATAAAAAATGTCTGACTTTTTTTGGATAAAAAATGTTCGATTTTTTTTTGATAAAAAATTTCCCTTTTTTTTTTCGATAAAAAGTTTCTGATTTTTTTTTTCGATAAAAAATTTTCATTTTTTTTTGAATAAATTTTTTTTTCAAGAAAAAAATCTTAAAATTAACAAAATATTGGGGGCCTATGGATCCCTAAAGTCCCCTCCCTTAGGCCCCATGAAATAATGGGCCGAAATTAAGAGTCCCTTAAAAGATTATTTTGATAGAAGGTCTAATAATAAAACAAAAAAAGTAAGGGGGCCTTGTAGTTGGGGCTTTTTTTGACGGCTCTATATATAGTGACACAGTTTCATTAATTGATTCTCTTATTTTGCACAATGTTCTTTATATTCCCTTGTTTTCTTTTAACATTGTTTTTGTTCATAAACTTATAGAATTCGATTTATGCAATTTATTGTTTTCACGTAATTCTTGTGTAATTCAGGAACTAAAAATTATAAGGATTACTAGTAATGTTGTCCTATCCAATGGGCGTTGTATGGAATTGTGTTTCCCACCTCTATGACTCATAATATCAACACTGATTATGCTATTCATACTATTGATTATGTATCTTCAGCTTTTCCTTTAGAATATGTTTGATATTATAGACTTGGTTACCCCTCCCCCACTTGTTTTTCTCATGTACACACACAACATTCTTCTAATTTTCATATTAGTTTACATTTTTGTGATGTTTGTCAATTTTCAAAGCAAAAGAAATTATCTTTCAGTACAAGTACTACTATTTCAAGTTCTAATTTTGAACTCTTATATGTTTATATATGCGGGCCCTTTGCTCAACCATCTATGCATGGTTTCAAGTATATTTTAACTATTATTGACAGTCGATATAGATTTACTTAAATTAATTAATGTCTGCTAAGCATGAAACCAGGAATCATCTAATCAATTTTATTACCTATGTTGAAACATAATTTCACATGCATGTTAAAATCTTTCGCTATGATAATAGTCCTGAGTTTTCTATGAATTCTTTTTGCAATTCAAAAGGTATTTTACATCATACTTCATGTGTTGAAACACCCCAACAAAATGGAGTGGCTGAACGCAAACATCAACATATTCTTAACATTCTCGTGGTCTGATTTTTCAGTCACATTTGTCTTTGTCTTTTTTGTGTTACTTTATTAGGCATGTTGTGAAAATTATCAATCTTCTTCCTTCATCAAAGTTGCAAAACATGTCTCCTTATTTTATGTAGCATAATAAACATCGTGATCTTCCTCTTTTCAAAGTCTTTAGTTCTTTTTGTTTTGCATCAACTCTTGCACTTACACTTTTTACATTGAAAATTGTTTAAATTCTAATATCATAATATATTTTTGAATTGATTGAGATAAATATTTTGAGGAGACACAGAAAATTCAAAAAAGTTTGAATTTTTTTATTGAGATGTTGATTATTGCGTTGAAGTTTAAGAAATAACATTGAACCGAAAAATATATGTTAAGTATCCTTTACAATTTCTTTTAACTTAAATTTGTTAATTTGTAAAATTTAAAAAGAAAAAAAAAATATTGCAAAATACATTACCACAATGATCTTGATAATTGGTGCCTATTGTGAGTATGTAACGATCTCGTTTTCAAGGTAATTTCAAATTTCTATCACTTACATTTTTAGTTTAATTTGAAAAGATAAAAGTGTAATAGAAATTAATTAAATTTTTATGATAGAATTACATATTAATCTAGAGTATTAAAAAAGATATATAATGTAAAA
>JBBPBR010000007.1:42070392-42082591 GCA_037974775.1 Cicer pinnatifidum
AAAAATATTCAATGTTTTTTTTTTTTGAATTACAAAGCATTCAAATTATTAGTCTATTTAAGAAAAAGCTATAATATGCTTAAAAGATGCTATTTTTATTTATTGCATTCGAAAATTAATGCTTTAGGTAGAACGTAAATATCATAATAAATAAATAATTTGTTAGGTAAGTGTAGTGTGCACTATTTTATTTGAAGCAAGTTATTTATAACGTAGATGTAGATATTGCAACTATATCTTCTTACATATATTGGGTTAGACTATAAAATTATTAGCTCAATTTTTCAGTAATATTACAACCATATCTGTCAATGTTAGATTGTAAATTAATTTGATTTTCCAAATATTTAATAACTACAGATCAAAATTGTTAGTAACTTTCTAACCTAATTAAAAATTTATATGAGAGTAGTTTGTTGTTTAAATGTATAGGCAGATCTAATTAGTACCTTTATGACCTAATTGAGTCACATGATTCAACTATTAAATGACATGAAATACCGTTTCCAAAAAAATTGTGCCAATATAAATGGAAACGATAAAAAATATGTTGTTTAAAATTTGAAATATTGATATTAGAAAATTAATTGAGCAAAATAAGTTTAAACAAATAAATTAATATTGGAAAATAAGTATTTTTTTTTACTAATATCAAAACATATATTGTATAGTTGATAATATATTAACATATATATTTTTTGTACTAACGGGTGGGTGATAAACAAAATGAAGACCAGCGCAAACAAAGAAAAAGCCCAACTTTTGTTTGCTTCCCTTTCTAATAAATAGGATTTAGGTATTTGTGAATGAAATGTCGACGCTCGACGTGAATCGATCTCGCCTGGAAAGCTGCGATTCAAGAGAGATGAAATCGGATTCGGATTCGGATTCGGATCGATGTGAAGAAATGAAATCGGATTCGGATTCGGAGTCGGAATTAGATTGGAATTGGAGTGTGATACCCGTGGAAGATCTTAAGGAGAGTGACTTCCGTAGACGGTATGAGGATTACCCTAAAGCTGTTACATTTGTGTGTCCCCGGTTTCAGTATAAGAATAAAGCACAGATCAATGTTGAAAAGGATATGGAAGAGTATAAGAGGCTCTCACGCAACCTTAGTCCCTACGATGCTATCCCACTTCCACTCAATTCAGATTTATGTGGTACTACAAACCCTCTACCCACGAGCTTAACATATCGTCGCCCACTTCTTATTCATCTCTCTAAACTTGCTTTAGACATGTACAATGCTCACAATCAGGTTCTAATCCACTAATAAATACATTTTTATATATTCATTCATGCACTTCATTATTATCCTTTCATCTTCTTTTAATTATGTAGGGTACCAATTTTGAGTTTGATGACCTTGTGAAAGCAACAAGAAGGCCTATCCGTGGTGGTATATATTACATTACCTTTCAAGCAAAAGATGCTACAACCACTTCATCAAACTGCCCTGCTAAAACTTTCCAGGCACATGTCGATAAAACGAAGCCTGGACCCCCTGTGGTCGAGTCGTGTTCCATTAAGGCTGACTAACACATGTAATAATTTTTCATTAATATTATGCATGCATGCTTACATGTTTCATTTTTTCTATGTTAATCATTATAGTTCTTAGTATTTGATTATGGTATTTTAACCATAATGAAATCTGAATATTCTTATAGGTAAGATGATTTGCATCATTTATCATGTATTAGTATCATAATTTTTAAGTTTGTTAGTGGTCTTCATATCGAATTTTCAAATCATAATTTCTGCAATGCAACTCATGCAGCATTGGTTAAAGGTAGTTTCTCTAGAGTGAGCTTATTTTTAAAGTGAGTAATTAAGGGTGTAGCTACTGTCAGTTTTATCTGATGTGCGCCATGAACCTAAATTTATATCAACCTTGCATGATGGCTAGCATGTAGGTGATCAAATATTTTAGTAGAATAAACACAATTGTTGGAGTCATGGTGAATTAAAATTTGGCAATCAAATTTGCTGAATCAACTTACATAGCCTAGTATATTCATTAAACAATGCAATTTCCCCGCTGTTATATTATGCTATTATACTTCATGGCTTTTGGCAAAAGATGTAGAACATGTGTGATATTAACAAATTAAAATTTTCTTACTGCATATCACACATCTTTAGTTATGTCCTCGTATAATGTTGTAATAATGTATTCACTTGTTCATATTGGATCTTCATTCTCTTACTGCTGATCAATTTTTAAACTCCAATAGAATGATGAATATCCAACTATTAAGTACAAACGGTTAGCACAATTGCTTAGGAATATTCTGTTTTCACTCAAGTTTTCTATCACAAGTAGCTTATGCACTTGTGTCGAAAGAGGACTTTGAAGCTCTTAGTAAGCAGTTCGGTTTGGAGTAAGAATGAATAGGTAGTTTCATACTTTCAACTTTATGCAGGCTCTAGATGGCAAGAGTTTATGAGAATTGCCAACACGCAAAAGGCTTATACACATATCAATAACTTCTTAAACCTGCAAGAGCAATCAAATTAAAGAATCACCATTTGCAAATGATAGAAATTACATTTTAACTACTGTTAACATATCTAACACGATAAGATATTTGGTGGCTGCCTTCATGTCACATCTGCTCATCATATTATTTGTGAGAATGATGTTTCCATATAAAATAACAACTATGCTTCTCTCAATTTATAATTGTTACCATTCAACCTACTCTCAATTGTGTTTCATTCGTATTTTTTGGTTGTGAAGTTGTTGTATGAGTGCAATGTTTTTTTATTTTTCTGTCTTGGTGCAACGTTTTTTGGGTCTTGATGAAATGTTCATTTTGATTCAAATTGACATGATAACTTTGATTAATTACATATTTCAATAAATGATTTTGACTTTGTAAACGTTACAGATTCGAAAATATAGTTATTTCAGACACAATTTGAATTAATGAATATCGTTTCTTTTAGTAAAAAAAAATTACTCTCAATTTAATGATATGTTTTATTGTTTCTTTAGTTAATAACCTTCACTTAGCAGAAATGAGATTATACTTCTCTATCACAAAAGTAATAGTAATATTAGATTAGCACTCATATCAACTCAAAAACAAAACAAAATTAAACACACACACAAAGATACAATGGTTGAACTTAAATAATTTATGGTAGTTAAACAAAAGAACAAGTGTCAAAAATCGATGAACATCTCTAAATTCAGGAACACTAAAACAATTTGAAGTAACAGCACAAAAACTGAAAGATAAAACCCATTTAATTAATTATTTGATTATATGGTGGATGAATTGAATGAATGATGGTTCAAAGGACTCATTTTGCACTTTAAGTTTTGCATGATCCCCTTCAAACTAAGTATTTGAATTATTATATCTTTCAATTGTCTTTGAAATATGGCCACTAAGCCCAAGTATATAGAGCACTATAAACTTCTTTTCCATCTTTAACTTGATCAATTAACACGCTTCAGTAGAATGAAAATGGAAAATATAATGTCTTGTTAAATGTAATTCAAATTGATTTGTAATTAGTTAGTTAAAATGTAGTTAAAAGCTAGTTAGAATATGGTTAGAAGTTGGTTAAGTTTTTTGTAATTGAATCAGCAAACAACTGTTTCTATAAAAGCCTTCAAACCAAGAACAATCATGGAATGCTTAACCAGAACGTTCTCCAGACTGTTAAGATTGATAATCAATCTTCGTTTTCTGACTTTTCTGTTTTTTTTCTTTTTTTTCTTCTCTATTTCAATTCCTCTCAAATATACAACATATTCCAACAATTGGCATCAAGATCTTGAGTTCTAAACCTTGGGAAACACGAGTGCAAGTGTGAGGGGGAATCAAAATTGGGAAACACAAGTGTGAGTGAAAGAAAATAAAGAAGACATGAATGGAGGAGGATTTCCATCGAATTTGCCAATCCTAGATGGGAAGAACTAGGAGAGGTGGTCTGCATCAATGAGATCGTTGTTGGGAGCTCAAGAAGTATTTGAGATTGTTCAAGATGGCTATAAACAACTTGGTACGAATCCAACAAAAAGACAACAAACAACGTTCAAATATTGCAAGAAAAGAGATTGCAAGGCATTGTTCTACATCCAACAAAGTGTGGATTCAAACAATTTTGAAAGGATCTAAAAGGTATCTACATCAAAAGAGGCATGAGATATCTTGGTGAAGTATTACACGAGTGATGAAAAAACCAAGAAGATCAAACTTCAAATACTAAGAAGAAAGTATGAATTACTGCAAATGGAGAACAATGAGAATGTGACTGACTATTTCAATCAAGTGCAGACAACCACTAATCAGATGAAAGCCAATGGAGAAGTGATGACTGAGGTTGTGATCATTGAAAAACATTTGAGGACACTAACACAAAGATACGATCACATAGTGGTGGCTATTGAAGAATCAAAGAACCTTGATACAATGAAGTTGGAAGATCTGCAAAGCTCCCTAGAAGCTCATGAATTAAAGGTAAAAGAAAGAGATGCAACACACACACAAACACAGACACTGCAAGCTTAGATCAGCAAGAAGTCCAATCAAGATGGAGTAAAAAACAAGAAGTGGAAGGGCAAGTCAAAATGGCACTAGAAACAGGATCAAGATGAGGAGGCTGGAGGTTCAAGAAGTCAACAAAACAGTGATAATAAAAGCAAGAAACCACATGGAAAGAAGAAGTTTGACAAAAGAAGGGTCTAATGTTATAATTGACAAAAGTATATGTATTTTGCAGATGAATGCAGATCCAAGAAAGTACAAAGAGATGATGGTGAAGCTCAATTGGCCCAGGCAGACAGTTCTGACTCAGATGAAGTGTTACTAATGGCTTCTACAAGCTTGGAGGATGACTGTACAGGATTGTGGTACCTTGATACAGGGTGCTCGAATTACATGATTGACCATAAAGATTAGTTTGTAAGTATTGATGAGAAGGTGAAAAGGGAAATCAGATTTGCAGACAAATGCCTGATTTTCTGACCGTTAAAGCTACCACAAATTCCCATTGTACCGTTGGATTTTGTTACTGCTTTGGCCGACACAAAGGATAAACCATTTTCTATAAATATCATTCCACTCCTCTTATCATTTTTCACTTCTACCTTCTCTCTAAACATTCTTTCTAAATTTTCTCTCCACCTTCTCTCTACAAAAATTATTTCTCCAAGTTTTTTATTTACTATCTTTAATTTCGGTAAATTTATATTATATATTTAATTTTTTAATTTTCTTTTTGATTTGAAGTTATTTATTTAATTAATATTATTGAATTTTTATTTTGACAGTGGTCATATTATGTTTACTTCGAAGAGTTCTCAGTCCTGTGAAAGCTTCAAGTCACACACTACCCGACATCAAGTTAGTATTTTATACATTTTAAATATAGATTAGTAAAATATGTGATATTATAAATATATTTATTTTATTTTTAAGGGACTTTTGAGGGACTTCTGTCGTCGGGTAACATTTCAGCAAATAACGATGGAGGGAGTTGAGCTGATCAGATGAATTATTATGATGATTGATATATTTGAATAGTTTCATAATTTTATTTTTGGTTTGTATGAACACATTAAATCTTATCCTATTTAATTATGCATGGTGTGTTTAATTTTTGGGTTGTAAGACATGATTTATTAATTTTGGAATATTTCTTTGGTTTGGTAGTAATTATTTTAATTAATATTAATATTATATTTTTATATATAATAGTTATTTTAATTTTAATTTTAAATTTTAATTTTAATTTTAATTTAATTTTAATTTAAATATTATATTTTAAATTTAATTTAGATTTTAATTAAATTGTAATATTATATTTTTAATTTAAATTTTAAATTTATATTGATATTAGTTTATTATATATAATATATTTCATTTAAATATTATATTTTAATTTAAAATTTAAATTTATATTGGTATTAATTTATTATATATAATATCATTTTTTAATATTAATTTCGAATTTAATAAAATTACTTTTTTAATAATGTGAAAATTTTGTGACGGCCTAAGCCTTCACAAAATATTTATTTTTAATCTGGTTCATCCTTTGTGGTGGCTTAAAACCTCACAAAGGGAGATATTTGTGGTGGTCTGGGCCCCACAAAAGCCTAATTTTAAATATCAGCTTTACCTTTGTGACGGCCTAAACCCTCACAAAATGAGACATTTGTGGAGGACTAAGCCCTCATAAAAAGAGGACTTTGTGGCGGCCTTTGCCCTCACAAATAGCAACGAATATTTCATATTTTGTGGCCGTTTTGACCGCCACAAAAGTTTGTGACCACCTTATTTGTGGCTGCCTAAGGCCGCCACAAATGTATCATTTGTGGCTGCTTCTCCTCCTTTGTGAGGAATTTTGGCCCTCACAAAATCAATGAATCCTTGTTGTGGTACGTGGGTTCGGTTGGGTCTGTTTTGACAAAATCTGATACTCGATCGATTATCTTTGGGTTGGGTTAAGTTCTAAACTCATACTATTTTTAATTAACTCAAACCAAACCAAACCAATCCGATCGAGAACGGATTGGGTTGGGTTGATGGGTTATACATAAATAATAATCTGTTTTTTATTTTACGTTGAATGAAAATATATTTAATATTTGAATGTCTAAAAAACTATAAAATTCCAATCACATAATTCAATTCTTTAAAAAAGCCAATAACCTTACCCACAATAAAATAAATACAACAATCATCAAATACATAAATAAATTCAACAACACTAAATCAATAAAATATGAAAATTAATCAATTATAAGCACTGTCAATTTCAAGTCCAAGTTCTTCAAATTATGGAAGAAAACAATTGGGAATATGCAAAAACAAATATCAATAATAAAAATAGAGAGATAAAGAAGGAAAAATAATAAATAAGTAAAATATGCATTAAACAACTAGCACTGTTGAGAGAAATAGTCTGATACCCAATCGATTATCTTTGTTAGGTTAAGTTTTCTTTTAGTTACCTCGTTTCTTTGAGTTGGTTGCAATGATGCGAGGCTAAAATCTTGTGCTTGTTGTAATGAAGCTTGTTGTGCTTGTGAAGCAAATTGATTAGAAACTTCTTGTACTTGTTCCATTTGTCTCAAATTTGTCCAATAATATAGTTAAAAAATTTCAAAGGTAAAAAGAAAAGTAAGAGAAAACAACTAACAATACTAGTTGGTCCACCATATTACTTTCATCATTAGACATAACTCACCAACCATTTTACTTTACTAAACTACCATAATTTTTTAACAGTTGTGCTTCATTTGTTTCTTTTTAGAGTACTTACTATTTTCAAATACAACAATAAAAAAAAGTGTTTAATAAATTTAAATGTAAAAAATTTAAACTAAATTCATAGTAAGTATAAGTTTTTTCATATGCATCATTTTACTAATAAATAGTATTTAACTCAAAAAATTTATATTTAACAAATGTAAAAAATTCAAACTAAATTCATCATATGCATAACTTTTAGTTGATACATTCATTATACAAAACTATAACAAAATATAATATTTAAATAAATATCAGTTATGAGCATATGCGAAACAAAAGAAGAATGTGGCGACATCACAACTGGTAGAACAAAAAAGGAAGGCGAACAACGGCGTGACTTTAGGAAGTCTGGACAGAAAAAGAAGGTGGACACATATATAGAATAGAAGAATAAGGTGGACGTATAAATGGAACATAAGAAGAAGGTGGATGAGGGCTGCTGAAAATGTGAAGAAGAAGAGTAATGAAACCTATTAGGCTACCAAACAAACTTAAAAAAAAAAAATTATAACTAGTTATTGGGTCGGGTTAGCGAGTTCAAATTGTTGAACCCATTATCCAAACCAAATATAAGCGGGTTTCAACGAGTTGGGTCAGGTCGGACATGAAAGTGACTGGTTACGGATAAAAGTTGGGTCAGATTGGGTGATCGGATTAGCGGTCGACCTCGATCGACCCGCATCCATGTACACCATTACTATATATATGGTGATGAAAGCAAACTCATATATGTTTTCTATCTAATGTGGGATTTTAATATTTATAGAGTTATAAACTACTCAATATATGAGAGTTTTTCAATGTGGGACTTCAACAATTTTTAAAATTTACACAGTAACATACTATATGTTGCAACAATCCCCCATTTGAATTAAAAAAAAAATGTTTTTGATGAAACGTGAAACACTTCTATAAGATTGTGCATAAGCAGATGTGTCTCTTGACTCAAACCTTTGCATAGTAAGTGAGATTCAAATTCAACAAGAGTGACTTGTAGTCTTGAACTCTATCTCTGACATCTAACTGACACAGAACCTTTTGATACGGTTATTCTCAAAAGCTCATACATTAATGATCTTGCATGTTTATCCCAGTATAGTTAACGTTCTAGGAATTCTACCTCAAATTTCTATAGGAAGCGGCCTCACTTCCACATTCACATACGCACATAATTTCCAGTTGTATAAATAATGTACTAAATATTTTGTGCCTTGAAATTTCCCGTGGTTATAAAGTCTGTAGCAGATATATGGGAAAAAAGATTACTTAAAAAAAATATTAGAGTAATTTTTTACCATTAATTTAATAAAAATTAAAGGATAATATTTGGATTTTTAACATTTTAAAGGTATGAGTTAAATTGAAGGCTACAAAATCCAACCACTTCATCAAACTGCGCTGCTCAAACTTTTCAGGCCCAAGTCCGTATCTAAAACCCGGGACCCTATGTGGTCAGTCAAGTCTTGTTCCATCAAGGCTGACTAACACATGTAATAATGTTTCATTAATATTATGCATGCATGCATGCTTACACGTTTCATTTTTTCTAAGTTACTCAATATACTTCTTAGTATTTCATTATGGTATTTAAAATGAGCTTCAAGAAAATCATAATCAAATCTGAATTTTTAAGTTCGTTAGTGGTCTCCATATCGAATCATAATTTGCATCATTGTGGTATTTAAAGAGTGTTTTGTATTACCTCCACTCCTTTGGGTTGTCCTTTTAAGAGATGTTAACACTTGAATGTGAGATGGTAAGTCAATTAAATCAATTTGGTTAAATAATAATAGATTGATTTTGTCATTTAGAAATGAAATTAGTAAAAATGTTCAAATTTTGTTAGTTAGAAGGAGCTAATTTCAGTTTGGGAAAATATTACCCTTTTGGGGAGTGTTTGAGAGTTTCGGTTTTATTTTAGACTGTTTATGGTGTTTTATCTTTTGCTTTTGCCTTACTTTATTTTGATCTTTCTAATTTTGCAGGTATGGACGAACAGGATTGCTTTTATTAACGAAATAGAGTAGGATATTTCTCACTTTTGTTTCAGTTTTACTATTCACCATATCTTACTCTCTACATTGTTTATGATGCTTGATAATCACAACAAATTCAAACATAAAATTCAATAGATCAAAGGGAACAATCATTATAAACAAATGGGTAGCGACAAATTTCATCTAAATACGGTTTTAGAGGTCATCATTATATCATTGTTCAATTTTGCTGTGTATCATTTACGAACTAATTGACGATGTCGGCCAACAATTAAGATTTTAATCGTACGTCATATATTTTTCATTTGTTATATACTCTTTAATATTATATGCTTTAATGAAGAAATTAAGGTTTCAATTATGATTTGTATCATAGTAACTTGGTTTTATAGAAATTAAGGTATCCTATATCCGTGCATAACCACAAGTTTCTAACCAGTTAAAATTATTTCCACATGAACAAAGAGTAAGGATGACATAATAAAATAAATTTCTATGGATACTAGTTTAGGAAGATTCGTAAAGATGAAAACTTTAACAAGAAAAATATTTGAAGAAACATTCTTCTTGAGTTGATGAAAAACGGTTTTGAAGAGATTAAAAAAGGTGAATGCCGATGAACAAACTGAACAAAAATGAGTGTGGAGATGAAAGTAGATAAGTTATTTCGATGTTCTCCGATTTGGTGTGAGTATTTTTCCATTTAATGTTTGAACAAATTTTATGGATGATGAATGAGAAAATAAAATGGTGACGCATTAAAGAAACAGAGGCATAAGAGAAAAATGGTTAGAGAAGATTTTGAAGAAAGTGGAGAAGTTGTTGATTGTAATCGGGAGTAGTGCATGAGTGATGGATGTTGAAGTGATTGAAGGAAAAAGTTTTTTTGAAATGTGAAAGAAAAAGAGAAGAATAAATGAAAAAGAAATTTCTGTAAAATAAATGAAAAAGAACAATATGTCATTTATCGAACAAATTAAAAATAGAGAACAATGGGAGTATTTTAAGATTATCAAGAGAATGAGTTTGTTTTAGATAGGTACTAGATATACTTCTAACATGAAATAAATCTTTAATTTATCATGTTATTAGTAATTTTAGTTTGATAGATTCATATTTCATGTCCAAATATGAAATATATTCCATATCAAGACATCTTCCCATCATTATCACTAAAAAGATTAATTTGAATGTGAAAATAAGAAAGTTCACTTCAAAAGATCACTGTGAATAAACACTATAAACATGATAAACTAAAATAAAATAAATATGTTGTAGAATAATAATTGTTAGTTATATACAGAAAAAAAGGAAATGTAATTGTTTTCAAATAAATGTGTGTATACTAAATTGAAAATGCTTTTAATGTTCATCTCTCATTAATTAAGAATTAGGGGTTAGTTTTTTTTTTTTTTTTGCCAAGCCGCAATAGGCTTATACACATATCAATAACATGCAAGAGCAATCAAATTGAAGAATAACAACAAAGAGGTGAAGGTTTGTACAGAAAAGTGTTTTTCCTGTCTCACATTTGCATTGAACAAACCGCTGTTTTATTAAAAAATTTCACACATTAATGCCAAATGTCAAACAAAGTGTTGTAGTTCTATACTTTTTAGAATAGCAAATTTGTTACTCATAGGATTTACCATCTTGATCCTTAAATGATATACCTTGAACTTGCCATCCTGCATCAATAAGATATTTGCCATGACATTTTGCTCTGTTTATTTTTCCATAACCCTTGTTGCCCCAACTTGATCCGTGTGAATTTTTTATGATCCAAAATTTAATCCAGTTTTTTTTCACCATTCGTTCTCCATAACCGATTATTAAAACCCCGTGTCTAGATGCTTCGAGAAATGAATCTTTGTCTTTTGGGCCAGAGTAAATGAAATCCTACAAATGTAATTAAATTAAGTTGCAAATAGGTTGATATTCTATTTACATGTTAAGTTAAGTTAAGATAATATGAAACTTCAACTTACTCCTGTCAATTTTTCCATTTCATCGTCAAACCACCACATTTGTGCTGGAATAGGATGTTCCTTTACCATCTTTTCTCCTCTTACGACCCTCCCTCCTTTTGCTTTCTCTTTCTCCTCAAGATCAACCTTTCCAAACGTTTCAATTCGCAATATAACCTAAATATAAACGAGATTAAAATACAATAGATAATTATGCAATATAAAAATGTTACTATATATTACCTTGCGCTCATATCCAGTTGATCTGAATGTTTGTTCATAGGGGCATGTCTCTTCTAAGACACATCCATGTTGGTTAATCCATTTTAAGGTTGTTTGTATATCAGTTCCATTATTGTCTTCTTCAGCAGTGTGTATCAAATTACTATAGATATCTTGCACTGATAAAACAATGTAATCTCCACCTTTCTCCATATGATACAATGCTTCAATAGCTTCACATATGGCAAATGCAAAGCAACACTCTACACAAAATGCCATGTGACTAACATCAAGCAATTTTTACAGGTGATGGTTGATCATCAACATAAAACTAACCATACTAATATTTGTCATTTAAAAAATAAATAAAAATATATTTTAAATGTTTAAAATCCACAAGACTCCATAAAATATTTTTAATATATTATTACATAATAAAATTTAACAAAAATTAAGGAACAAAACTAAAGAAAATGAATATTCTCTTTTCACCAGATGCAATGTATGTATTTGAATATATACATGAAAAATCAACATAAACAATAACAACACAAAAACTAAAGTAAAATCCAATGACTAAGATTCAAGCATACTCAAAAGATTTTTGCTAAAACATAGCATATGTGTAATGAAGGATGCATAAGATAAAAGTAATGGTCATTCAGGTAAAAGGTGAATTTGTCATTTAAAAAATAAATAAAAATATATTTTAAATGTTTAAAATCCACAAGAC
>JBBPBR010000007.1:42082601-42101275 GCA_037974775.1 Cicer pinnatifidum
ACATGAAAAATCAACATAAACAATAACAATACAAAAACTAAAATAAAATCCAATGACTAAGATTCAAGCATAAAGATTTTTGCTAAAACATAGCATATGTGTAATGAAGGATGCATAAGATAAAAGTAATGGTCATTCAGGTAAAAGGTGAATTTGTTATATAAAAAATAAATAAAAATATATTTTAAATGTTTAAAATCCACAAGACTCCATAAAATATTTTTAATATATTATTATAATAAAATTTAACAAAAATTAAAGAACAAAACTAAAGAAAATGAATATTCTCTTTTCACCAGATGCAATGTATGTATTTGAATATATACATGAAAAATCAACATAAACAATAACAATACAAAAACTAAAATAAAATCCAATGACTAAGATTCAAGCATAAAGATTTTTGCTAAAACATAGCATATGTGTAATGAAGGATGCATAAGATAAAAGTAATGGTCATTCAGGTAAAAGGTGAATTTGTTATATAAAAAATAAATAAAAATATATTTTAAATGTTTAAAATCCACAAGACTCCATAAAATATTTTTAATATATTATTATAATAAAATTTAACAAAAATTAAAGAACAAAACTAAAGAAAATGAATATTCTCTTTTCACCAGATGCAATGTATGTATTTGAATATATACATGAAAAATCAACATAAACAATAACAATACAAAAACTAAAGTAAAATCCAATGACTAAGATTCAAGCATACTCAAATTATTTTTGTTAAAACATAGCATATGTGTAATGAAGGATGCATAAGATAAAAGTAATGGTCATTCAGGTAAAAGGTGAATTGGATTAACAATTTCAAACTAAAGGCAACCATCTGATTCATGTCAAACTAGCAGCCAAATTACAACATGTAATTTAGATCATGATAACAAATTGACAATCACTTACTTCCAGATCCTTGTTCTCTTACTACAGGATTTAGATGATCTGTGTCCCTTCTCCAGTCAAAAAAAATGACATCATTAACTTTCTTTTCTTGAGCTTTGGTGTCAGACATTGATAAGGGTATGTAGCCTTCGATGGTTTCACAAACTTTCTTGTGAGCACGTCTTTGTTTGGCACTTGGACGACGATTACGAAAATGCCATCCACATTTGTGACATTTTTTGACATTGTCCTTGTGTCCTACAATGAAAAGCAAGAAAGCAAGAAAGCATTTACAAATATACTTTCTTGAAGACGAACCTTGAATCCACACTTAAGAAAGCTTAACAAAGAATGAAGAGAAAATAACCTTGCTGAGTATGGAGTGTTACTTGATTATCCATCACTTAAGAAAGCTTAAGAAGAATGAAGAGAAAATGTATGGAGTGTTCTTTAAATAACCATTTTTAAAATAAAAAATTATCAAACTAATCTCTTTTGAAATTTAAATACCATATTCGGAGGGTAGTTTAGTATTTAAATTTTAAAAGGCCTACATCTCAACTAATTTAAAAATGACAACTAATTTAATCTAAAATAATAGTAATTTTTCATAGACCTCCATAAACCTAATTGATAGTTATTATTTTCAATTAAACAATTACTAATACATATTCATCCGTGTGATGCACAAGATAAATTATAATGGAAATGTGATAAATATTTTTATTAATTAAATTTAAATATATGAAATATAAAATATATTAAAATATATAATAACTAAATTTAAAAATCAACTTCTAACAAAAAAAAAATCAGCAATTTGTTAGTTGTTATACATAGGATAAATTATAATTGAATATATTTTTAGAGATACATCCAATCAAATTACACCATAATATTACTTTATTAGATTAGTCATTAAAATATGTCTACAAAAATTCACATACTGTCAATCTTGACAGTAGCTTATTGTGCTCGTGAATTGAATGCTTGATTAACATTTACTTTAAAAAAAAAGGAGAAGGAGAGAATTTTTATTAATCCTAATTACACGACTATTTTACAATTGTCCCAAACATAATTGGAATTTGACTTTATCACATAAGAAAAAGAAACATGGAAAGTTTTTATTAAGAAATTGGAGTTGAATGAACCATTGAACATATAAATTTATAGTTAAAAAGATAAAATTGTTGTTTCAACCGACAAAATACTGATATTGTTAGGTTATACATCATGTACTGAGTTCAAATTTCAGACATTACAATTGTTTGTGAGTTTGACAAAAACAAAATATGTTATTATCTTCCAAAGACAAAATTAAAATGCACATTCAATGTAATGAAAAGTTATTTAATGTTAGACAACACATCTCTTTTTTTCCACATTAAATCATTATTTGGTAGTCCAATCTTTTGAAAGACTCTAAAGCAATCTTGCTATTACAACAGGAAAGGCTCTCTAATGCACGAAGCTTTATTTGTCAATGAGAAAATTGTGAACAAATAATTTGAATTGAGTCAGCTCATAATAGACAAAAGTCTTATTATGATAAGAGGAGTCGTCCCTTAGAGTTTTTAGTGGGACAACATGAGAACATGTATTCATAAGAGTCTCACCAATGAAAGGAGTTTTTCGATTTGGTAAGAAGGGGAAACTAAGTCCAAGATTCATTGGACCATTTGAAATTTTAGAAAAGGTCGGACTGTTAGTGTATCGTTTGGCACTTCCACCGGATCTCTCGGGAGTTCATCCAATTTTTCATATTTCGATGCTTCAGAAGTATCTTCATGACCCTTCTCATGTGATTAATCATGAAGACGTACAATTAGATGATAGTCTATCATACGTTGAACATCCAGTAGCTATATTAGATCGCCAAGTGAGACGTTTACGTTCAAAAAATATTGTTTTAATAAAAGTTCTTTGGCGTGGTCCATTCGACGAAGAAACTATTTGGGAACCCAAAGAAGTCATCCGTGCAAATTACCCACACTTATGTTGAAACTCAAGTTCAGTAGTATTTATTAAATAAATAAAAGTCAAATAAATTTAAGGACGGATTTTTATAAGGGGAGGAGATTGACACGTCCGTGTCATTAAAAAAAAAATATTATCATAATAATAATAATTAAATAAAACCAACTTTTACACTTTATTTTCCACCTCACTTCATTTTTTCTATTTCATTTTTCCCTTCTTCTTCTCTCTTCCTCTCGGCAGAAAAACTCTTCTCCCCTATTTTTGGTTTTTTTTTTCCTTTTCTTCTTTTTGTTTCCTCTCACTTCATAATACTCAAACCAACCCTTAAAATGAATTTAACATCTCCAATAGTATAATTTATCATACTCCTAAGGAGAAAGGTCACCCTTAGGAGGAAAAGGCTATCAATTAGATGAACTAATTATAAGTTTAATGGTTTTATTATGTGTATAACATAATCGCTACAAGATTGAAAAACAGTTATTCGTGTCTTTTTGTGTTTCCCTTCTAGTTGATGGTGGTTGTTGTCTTCTCACTAAGTCTTTATGACTTACCCTTCATGTTGTTTATTTTTTTCAGATTCGCAGGCAGCTGAGTAGCAATCTGTTAGTAGATTCAAGTCTCGACCATATTTCTTTTTTTGGTAGGCTCCTTTGATCGATGAGTATTTTTGTAACGTTTGTTGAGTCTGATGTAAATTGCAGTTATTTTAGAGTATAAAAAGTCTATTTTTTTAGGGAAGTGTATTAAGCAATTAGATTATGTTATTTGGATTATGACTCAATTGAAAGTTAACAGAGATTTTATAAATTTGGAAATGTTGAAGTTACATAGAATAATCTGCGGAAATTTCGATAAGAAATATAGATATTCTTTTAAAATGGTTAAAGAATGATTTAGTTGTTTAATTGTTAACTTAGTTGATAGGCTTGTCAGACTAATAATACAGCTTGTGCGTCGGTCACGATATTTAGTTTTCGGATCACCTGAATAAAACAATAACAAATTACTATCAAACAGAAAATATAGATAAAAGCAATAGTCATTTGTGTACCTAAAATAGGAGAACAATTGACAAACCAAAGATTCATAATGACAAAATATACAACAAAATACACTCAACAATGTCAATTCCAGCATTACACAATAAAAAGACAGACTCTTTTGGCAATGTCTAAATTAGTATGCAGAACTGAACATCAGACACTATTATAAAAGTATTATCTTATATTAGACCACAACTAATATCAACCAATACCCCCCAAAACAAAAAGGGAAGATGAAAAAAATATTAAAGAAACCCTACTACAGACCTCCCTTCATAGATTCAATGGCAAAATTCAAAGAGACTAGTTTAAAACTTAAGACAAATGTAGTTACATCTTCAACTAAACACTACCAGAAGAAAAGAACAGCACAGGATGATACTAATTAAAGAAGAAAGACTGCTGTCCACCTTACAACAACCAAATCGGTTCAACAATTAGGTTACCAATAAAAGAGTAGGAGATTGAAACAAAACCATTCTTAGAAATTAGCCAAATTTCAGTACAACAACAAAAATCATCTAGCTGAAGCTTAAAATGCTCCAACTCCGTTCAGTCACAAAATCAGACAGAAAGAGAGAGAATTTCACAGAGAAAGACTTAAAAATCAACATATCAAGAGCAAAAAAAACCAAAATTTCATAACTGAACATTAGCAGATCAAAAACATGAACATGAAGAGATTCTAATTTGATCATAATTTGACAAATATGATATTCTCTGTCCGGTAACTATTAAAAAAAATCCTTTGAGAAATACATAGATTTGAAAGGGAAAAAAATCAGAGAATTCTCTCACACAGACAATAGAAATACCTTAATGGTTTGGTCCAATGATACTGAGTAAAGCATGTTGTGGCATCCAATGGTAAGGCAAAAATTATTGCATTTCGTAGGAATACTAAAGGGTGGTTAACTCCAAGTACTTCTTGTGTCCTTGAAGCTTTGTTAATGTGGACAACGCATCACCGTAAAACCACCAATATAAATACAGTTTTCATCCATCCAGTATTTGCAAATAATTGGCGAAGGTTTCTGAGAGTATCTCCAACAGTAGTCAAATGAATTTGTAGCGTGTTATTACCTGCGTGTTATTACGTAACTTGAGAAGCCTCAGCAACTTGAGTTGAATGAGTAGTTAAGAGAGTGAATTGCTTTATTTATAGGTTGCGGGTTCTGCCCTTCTTTCTAAGGCCCAATACAACCACACGGGTTCCCTTTTTACAGTTTTCTCAAATTTTAATAATAAATATTTTAAATTCTCAAAAAAAAAGTTTTTTTTTTGAAGAAAGTTATAAAGTTATAAAAGAAATAGTATCTTTTACCCTCAACAGTTTTCAATCACACTTGACCCAACAAAGAGAATTATTCCTATTGAGTAGCCAAAAAAATCTTAAAAATATATTTGAAAAAACAAAAACCAAATCAAGGAAGGGACAGGGAGTGATTGTTTAGTAAAGGCAAGAGGAAGAAGAAAAAAGGGTGTCTGTGGATAAGAATTGAACACCACACGTGTGAATCATGTCCACTTCAACATGCTTCTCTTCCCTTCCTCTACCTTCTTTCACCAAAACCAAGTCATCTCCAAGTAAGTAACATTAACTACTTACACTCTTCTACGAGCTTCCTCTACCTTATAGCACAATTTTATGTAACGTCAATATATTTAGTTATTGTTTTTAATTTATCATTTGCAACAGAATTACAATTTTTTTAGTTTTTTATGGTTTGTGTCTAACTATCTAATCCTACCCATGTTGTTTGATTATTTTTAATTTCTAATTTTCTTGTTCTTATGTGTAATAATTGTTGTGAAAATGCTATGAAGAAGACTAATGTAATCTTAGTTTAAAAGAATTATAATAAACTATCATCATGGCCAACGAAGGTTGGACCAATTTTGGTAAGGGTTAAGTTTATATCCCATGAAAACTTAGGGTTCGATTTATTTTGTCTGTGCAAGGATTTGTTGATGGATAATATGTAAGTAACTATATAAGCTCTCTGAGCCTTGAAGCTTTTCCTGATCGTGGCGAGCTTCCGACATTCAATTTACCTAAACTTTATTTTATTATTAAAGCAAATAGACTATTGGCCTTGGGACATTGTACTTAACGCACGGCGAGTTGAAGCTCAAAAGGTAGCTTTTTGTTGGCTGTGCGGTGTCACCGTGGAATGTACAATTTCCAAACATACCCTATATGGAAGGCTTATGATATGAATTTTTGATGTTTATTTCATTAATACTATTAAGATAGTGAAAGATAACAAAGGTTGCTGAGCTTATTGTTTATTCTTAGTGTGCACCATGAGTAAGGATCCAGTTCGTGATTGGATTCTGTCCGAAGGAAAAGCTTCAAAGATAACCAAAATTAGTCCTGTTGGTGGTGGTTGTATCAATTTCGCGAATCGCTATGACACTGATGCTGGTTCTTTCTTTGTTAAAACAAACAGGTTTGAACTATGAAACATATGTTCTTCTGTTTTTTCTTTTGATTGTTGAGCTATATATCTGTTTATCATTTTGGATTTGTTGCATTATTTTCAATCATCATTGAAAGAAATTTAAACTCCTTTGTTTCTTCTTATACGTGACAAGTTTGAAAGTTGAAACTTTATAACAGGAGTATTGGAGAATCAATGTTTGAGGCTGAGGCTCTTGGTTTAGAAGCTATGTATGAAACTGGGACAATCAGTGTGCCTAAGCCATATAAGGTAACAATTAACTGTAGTGTTTTGAAGGAATCAGGACATGACAGTGTTGTCAATCAATCGTGGATTGCGGAAAATAATAGTTTGTTTGAATTCCACTACACTACAGCACTATATCGCTATTATAGCCTTTAATTGATAATACTTTATACTAAACCGTATATAGCTGAACAATAGGCTATAGCGCTGCTATTTGACAACAGTGAATCGGGATACTGTTTTTGTTAGTTTGCTGGAGTGAACTTGAGGTAACTTGTTGCTAGGGACTGTAGGTTGGACCGCTACCAGCAGGTGGTTCTTTCATCATTATGGAATTCAAAGAATTTGGGGGATCTCGAGGCGATCAGGTTAGCTTCTTAGTAAGTACTTCTAATTAGGAAAACTTTTGCACCTTAATTGTAATTTCTTGCTTCCCAGTCTGTTCTAGGGAGGAAGCTTGCTCAAATGCATAAGTCTGGAAAATCTAGTAAAGGCTTCGGTTTCGACGTTGATAATACCATTGGCAGGTATACTTCTTCGTCATGAAAGTTATCAGTGCTGTACTATAATTGTTATCATTTATATGCCTTTTTTCATGTTAGAATATATCAACTGAACATCACATTAGTTTGTATTAGCAAAGTTTTTTGTAATTTGTCATAATTGATTTTTAATTATATGATCTATATATTATGATGTAGTACTCCACAGATAAATACCTGGTCATCAGATTGGATTCAGTTTTACAGAGAACATCGATTAGGTTACCAGTTGCAGCTGGCATTAGACCAATATAGTGACAGAACCATTTTTGAAAAAGGTAATTTTGTTTCAGTACAGTACTATTGTTCTTTCCATCCATTGATTTTAGCCATACACCTGATTTTGGTGTATCACGTGAAGTTTACTTAGTTTAATTTGCCATTTTTTTTTATATTTTCTCATTACAATAATTATTGGCGAACACTGACATGCTTTTTACTTAGTTTAATAATGTTGTAAGTGTACTAGACTCTCCTCTAATATAAGACTCTATTATTTATATCGGATTGACTTGTTCGACAGGGCAGATACTAGTGAAAAACATCGCACCGCTGTTTGACAATTTGGTGATTGAACCATGCTTGCTACATGGAGATCTATGGAGTGGAAACATAAGCTCTGACAAAAATGGAGAACCTGTCATATTGGACCCAGCATGTTATTGTAAGTCAAGCATTAGTAAGAAGGTGTTGTTTGGCAATAGCAACCAAAGTTTGGAACCAAAATTCTAGTTAAAATACAAAGGAAAAATAAAAAGGAAATTTTTTATTTGAAATTTCTCATATAGCAGTGTCTTTTGGTTTTGATATTGCTTGCCAAAAATGCTGAATCTGGAAAATAGTAGACTTATATGTGATTTTGATATTGCTTGCCAAAAATACCGTAGACTGTTGTGATCGCTGAATACTTCAAACTTAGATAGCATCTCTGTATCTTTAGCATGAACACTTTTCTGGTTTGCCCTTGACTGAAAATTCGAGCGAGATTTTGATATTTATCACACATTTGGAGATAACTTATTTGTTGAGAATAATATGCCTAAATATCTTTTGAAGATTTTATTTAGATTTATATTTTGATTTAGGTCTAAATATATTTAAGATTTATAATAAGTTATCTTTAGAATATACTACCATTTATATTTTTGTTTAGAATATATTTAGGATTTGTTCCTTATTTTAGGGATATGAAATGTTTTTATATTACAATTTACCTCTATATATAGAGCGATGAATAAAAGTTTATGAGATAAGATTTCACACAAAAAGAAGAGACTTCTCCGTATAATATATCACATATAATTCCACTTCCACAAATACAAACGACAGAAGAAAAAAAACCATCATTATTGGGATAAGAATGAGAAGTATGAGGCAAAGCATAATTGAGATGCAGCCCTAGAAGTATTATCTTGAACCAATGAAACAGTTATTTAAGGAAAAACTAGACTGACTATTATGCTGTTTGTTTTTTCTTGTTCTATAGATGGACACAATGAGGCAGAATTTGGTATGTCTTGGTGTGCTGGCTTTGGGGGCTCATTCTATAATTCTTATTTTGAGGTAATATTGATAGCTGAAATATGGTACCAAGGGCTCATCATTATCTGACACCAAAATTTCCTCTTGAATTTCTTTGTTTTTGCTGTTTGTTCCAAGTTGAGGTACATATAGTGAATAGTTTTTGAAGGAAATTGTTGGGGTCCCACATTGGAATGAAATATGACCTGAAAATGTGTGCAGCCGAAAATGGCCAAATTCTTAATCTGTTGAGACCAAACAACCAACTCTATAAACTATACTCCCACTAGACTCAAATATAAACAAAAAAATAGTCATATTTGGTGGACCAAAATATAAGCAAAGTTTAACTAACTTGACTCTATTTAATGCCAATGTGGATAACAAGCTGGTTTTGTGTAGGATTAGTTAGGCCTAATTCAAAATTTAAGATGGCATCGTAGTCTATCCAAATTTTAGGCTAATGCAATATATTTCTTTTCCCTTTTACTCTTACAATCTTAGTTGGTTATGTCAAGTTCAGCTTAAAATCTGACCCTGTTGTGAACTTTAATTGATCAAATTTTGTGACTGTTTTTAATTTGTGTTTGTTTGTGCAAGAACAAATTGTATAAAATAAAATTAGTACTTATTGCAATCTTCTGAGTTCAATCAATTTGTATTGTGTTAGTTAATATCATTCAAAATGTCAAGATTATTTTTTTCATGAAATTTATTGAAAAAATTCTTGCTCAACAATGTGACTATTTGTTTGGCTTCTCAATATTATCCTTGTTAAAATAGTACATTTATATGGATTTACTTGCCATGTTTCAAAGAAATCAAATAATTGATATTGCCTTAGCATGTGAAATATGAATCTGATTATGACATTTTTGGATTTTGATAATTTCAAATGATTTCTTCAGGTTATGCCTAAACAGCCAGGCTTTGAGAAGAGAAGAGACCTATATATGTTGTATCACTATTTAAATCATTATAATCTCTTTGGTTCTGGATATAGATCATCTGCCATGTCTATCATTGATGATTATCTAGCTTATTTAACAGCTTAGGTTAGCAAAATTATTGACAAGCTTATTCAAAATTATTGAAAATTATTAAATAATGTTGAGTTCGATTCTTGTAAATAAAATAGCTGTTACAAGAATTATTTCTTATTACATAGATCTATTTGACTCAAATGAATTAATCAAAATTGACTATAACTTTCAAATATCAATAATTTTGTCGTCTTAAATAATGTATTTGGCTCAAAGTGATTATATCTTTCTAATGTGGAATATGTCACACTATATACATCTTAATTATTTATAGAAAAGTAATTTATCTTTTACAGAAAAATCAACCATTGATATTCTAATACCTCAGATTTATTATGCACATCAATGGTTAGTTTTTTAAAATTTATTCATCAATAAATAATTTTATACACTTTGAATAATTGGGACAATTCTATACGCAAGAAAGTTACATAATTGGGACAATTCCATAACACAAACTTTCTAATAGGACACTAATTGGGAATTGACATATTTTGGGTCACAAAGTATCTCCTCAAAATTAAATCAAGCCAGCTGAGTTACACTTACGAAATCCAAAATTGACATATCTTGTTAACTCCTTTAGATTAGAAAGGTTTTTAGATCATAAACAGATTTAAGGAGTAACATGCAATATAGTTTGTATCCTTCATATGAAGAACATGCTTACGAGGTTTTCACTAGAGTTTAGTATCTTAATGTTTCATTTACCTATTTAACTATCTATTATAAGAAAAGTCTTCAATAATAACACTTGACAAAATTTCTCACCTTCATTTTCTACTACTTTTTTCCTAAATCTGTGCAAGATCACTTCATCTTTACTTAGTTATAGACTAAAGCAGCTTAGTAAATCAGATCCCGAAGCCTTTCCATTGAGATTTGTCCTTAATTCAAGGTTAGACATTCGTCCTATGTTAATACAAATGAGCTCAATACTCTATCTTCTAGATTGCTTCATGAAGATAAGAAATGATAAACCGTACAAAATAGTTTAATTGCTAGATTTTCACAGGATCATCTTCCCTAAGATATGTTAAGCTGCACTGATTATTGAGCTAAGAATTAAATGAGTTAGGGAGTTAAAAGGATTCAAGTTCAAACTCTAGTGAAGGAGAAAAACTAACGTCACAACTAATATACTGACATTAGACTAATATACTGACATTAGCCTATCCAAAGAAAATAAAACAAATCTACATTTCTTAACGGGAAAGCACCATACAATTGATCTCAGCAACCATAGTTGGAGGCCAAGAACACCGATATATATTAACTGAATGTTATTCTCTATTTAGGTTTCATAATATACAATAAACAACTACAACAATTAAGTCTTATCTCACGAGATAGGGTCGGCTACATGGATCAAAAGACAACGTTCATGTTGAACATGTCTTTATTCAAGTTCCATATGCAGCAGCTTATATTAAAACCAGAAATTATCTATTAAAGATCAATGTCTCAATGCAAAAGTGCCTTCCACAGTTTCAAGCATCAGCTTCAGCATTAGCATCATTATTCAAATTGTCTGCCAAATCAAAGTGACCTCATTAGAACTTCTCAACTAAAAAAGACAAAAATAACAAAAAAGGATTTCTAAAAAAGGAGAATATCCTTAAATAATAATGGGAACAAGAAAACAAAATGACATACTGATGCTCACGGCCCGAGCACAGACACGCACACATAAATATATTGCTTGCATGTTTGTACCTGGAATTGTTGACAACCACATATTTAAATCCTCATCAGTAAACTGTTGAGCTCCTTTTGCATAAAAAATTTCATAAATCTTTCCTTCCCCCCCATAAATTTCAATATCTTTTTCATTTAGTGGTGGTAGTAGAGCAATCGGAAGTGAGGGGGAAAAATTTTCGCGCGTGTCAAAGGCTAGCAGTGTTGACAAATCCAATTCTTGTCCTGCAGGAGCAAGTTTTCCATCAGCAGTATTTATATTATAACCTGGCTGGCTGATGATTTTTTCAGACGTATCACCGTTAACATAGTTCATAAATTCACCAGGATGTGGTGTGTGCAAGTGCGATACCTAGATTTTCCAATGACATACACGGTGGATTTTGCCCAAAAGGTGGCTCCTGACTGCTCGAGCTTTCCAGGGAAGAAAAATATGCAGAAGTATCAAGAACTTGTACATGCATGCAATTACTGAGATCCTTCGGACTGATAGCTGGGTTGTCGGTCACACCTTGCTGCTCAGAGAAAAGAGGGCGTTTTCCTCGACTATTTTTAGTCAGAGACACATATCCATTCATATGCTGTTCCATTGCATTAGCTCGCAGTTTCATAGATTGACGATATTTCTGAAACAGTCAAATGTATACAATTGACTCATGTTTCGAATACCTCATGATAATGCATAAACAATATCTATAGTGGACAACTACAAAGAACAAACCTGTAAATAGTTCGAAACGCTCTCTTTTGTAAGTCCTTCCACATCCATAAGCTGGAATATTTTCTTCGGACGAGCTTCACACAAGAAAGAAAGCAACCATTATTTTTACTTATATCTAGTAGCTACTGCAGAAATCAATAAACAATATGCGAGTTCAAACTAACCATTAATTCCTGCTATTTCAACAGCTTCCAAGAACTTCCTATGTAAATCATCAGTCCAGGTACGCCTTTTCCTTTTCGAGAGAGCTGAGTTATCTTTATCGAGAAATTCTTGTTCTTTGCAATTTGCATTATGGAGAGACGACTCTCCTATATGCATGGACGATCGGCATTCGAGACCATTGTTGGCCATAGTTACCTCTGATGAATACCACCAAAAGCCAGGTACTTCTTCCATGAATATCGGTTCATATCTGTTCCACACTGCAAATCGCCACAGGCCCTGTAGATCGGAAAACTTAACTGGTTTTCTATAACACAATTTAGCTCCTGTAGATAGAGCTCTTGATATGGAAGGAATGTCATCATCATAAGAAGTTATAACTACAGATGAAAATAATAGTGTCAGATAATGGTTGACCTCGTGACAGCATATGAGGCTCTGAGTAAATAGAAGCCAAAGCTAATCTTAGAACTTACTGAAAGATGGAACATCAGAGATTTCTCTCATTTTCTCTGTGAGATCATATATTTCCATGTCTGGCAACTGAGCCTCCACAAGCACAAGGTTAACCTCATTCTTCTTATCCCTGATAATGGATAATGCTTCCGAAGCTAGTGTAGCAGTCATAACTAGTAGGGAAAAGAATGTAAAAAGAAAACTAAGAATACATCAATCCAACAAAATGTACATTATACATTGCGAGATTCATAAAATTTATTAATATTTTGTTGACAAAAAATGGAAAGAATATCCCAACAGTTTAGCCTCAACATGCGAAAACAATTTTTATGGCTTATATTAAAATAAGTTATAAAACTATTTGATGATCTCATGAGAGCAAGACACATGCATACATTAATCAAGAAATGCTGTTGGCTGACAGAACAGAGTCAGGGTCCGTTTGTTACAGTTTCTTTTCGAAGATAATCACATTTACGATTTTTGATCCGTTTGATACAGTTTAAAAATAAATAAGCATCTAAATTGCTTCAAATGAGAAGTTGTTTTGAGTAGTTTCTCATATAAATCATTTTCGATACATGACTTTTTTTTTTTAAATTATTTTCATTATGGTGGATAAACACAAAATAGCTTCCTTTTTTCTTGAAAATCTCTAAAAAATACAATCTCTTAACTATTGATACCAAAATCACTTTTTCTATAATTTGCAACAAACGCGCTCTCAATGAATAAGATCAATTACCCTCATATCCAATAGAAATAAGCATTTTTGATACAATTGCGCGGCATGCCGAGTTAGCATCCACAACCAAAACTTTGACACCAGCTACTGGACCTTCATACGTTATCAGTTCCGCTGACTGGAACTCGCAAGACTCCATGATAGATGAGAGTATAATACAGAGAAATAGATCTGGGTGCAAATATTTGTTGAATGAGAGTAGGAGACAGAAGTTTCACATGTAAAAGCATCATGCTTAATTACTATGTTCTTATTTGCAAAATGATTTAGCATTATTCTTTAATCAATAAAACATAATTCCATCAAAATAAATAAAGTTCAATGTAATAGAAACAGAGAAAAGATGAACACATGAAGAAGAAATTGAGAGAGAATCTAGAATATTCTAATTTCAGTTTGTTAGGAAGTTACAATCTGATTTGCTATAACTTGATGAGAGAGCTATTTATACACTTGATTTCCTAACTGTTTTCAGTTAGGACAGTTGCTAACTCAGCAACAGTTTGTGTTACACAGTTAGTTAAAATTAACTAGAAGTTACTTTCTATTATAATGCAACAACTAGTCACTCACTTGCATTTGTTTGACTCTATATTGCAGTTAAAACATACAGAAAAGTATCAAATTACCATTAACTTTCATTGGTAAAGTTAATCATGTAATTCCAAAACAAAACAAACATTGTTGCAAGGTCAAGTATAAAAGAATGATTTTAAGCTACAGTCTTAGATATGAACTCCTACAGCTAAAAAACAAATCTGGAAGACCTGAAGATTCAGTGGAACAGAACAGACCTAACAAACTGTAATGCTCTAAGTAAGCAATAAACATTGCCATAGCCTAGTGCAACATGATAGAACTATAGAACTAGATTAATATAAGCACGATCCCCTTGCAAATTATATTGCTTTTCAAATTGTACAAGACACTTGAAATCTTTTGAACTATAGAAGCTTACTGAGCATCTATGATGCAAACATATGATTGAAGTATCAGGTACAGTACATTTCCAATAAAAGTATTTGCATATTCTTGAAAAATGTAGATGAGATGCATCTAAGATACAATATATAGAAATGCTTACGAAAAATCATAAAATTTCATAAATAAATAATTGTAATTAACAAAATCCAAACAAACAATGTATTGCTTTTATATTACTATATAAAACTAGAACACAATTCCTGTCGGATATTGCTTATTTCAACTTTGGAATAAAAATCTAACTTAAAAAGAATACTATAATTATGCAGCAAACATAATTGCGAAAAACAAAAATACGCAACAAGCTTTTATTTGCACAAATATGCATCAGGTATAGGCAGAGAATAAAACTGTGCATTTAAATGGACACATAATCACACACACATACACAAAGATATTGTATGGGTATTAGCACTTCCCATGGTTTTAAATTGAGGTTGTGGTCGTGATGCAGCCCATATTGCAGTTGCGATACCATTGCAGAAACTTCAAAGTCTGCTATAGTGTTATTGCAATTGCAGTTGCGGACCTCAATTTAAAACCATGGCACTTGCACAAAGAACAAAAGGCAAAAAGAGTTGGGACTCCCATGTTAAAGAAATTGAAAAATGAAAAAGTCAAAGAGGTATCCCAAACCCAAAGTGGTCTGATTGCACTAGAATTAGATAATTATGCTTTCAAAATAAAAAGCTCAGATACTTGACAGATATATATAGGCCAGGTACCCAAGATAATTCATATCGAATATGTAACTGATACCAATACATTAAAGGAGTCAAAGTACAATTGTAGCTTCCGAGCTGAGCATAAGTCAAGTTTTTGAATTACGTGGCATCCTGCATCAGCCTATAACAGCCGCAATGCAGCCATAACTACAAGTAAGACCTTGTCACGACCAATAACAACACGAACACAGCACAATTAAAACCTTGTTAACAATTATCATCAAAGTGGAACACACAGAGAATCTGACACATTCATTGCACTCATTTCATTCCGAATAAATCATCGAAGATTAATTATACGATCTAGGGAACTGTTTAAACACTGATATAAAACAATGCAAGGCAAATAAACAGACCCAAGAAATTGAAGAAAAAAACAACAACAAACAGCAATAAGATCCACTAATATGATGATTAGATTAGCGTATTCAATTCCCTTACCTGGGCAATAAGAGAAGCGGCGGAATAGATGAAGGCGTAGGGTTTGTGACTTTGATGTTCCGTTTAAAACTTCAATTTTCTCGATTTGCTAAGAAGATCTGTCAATAAATGCTTACTGTTTTTGATGCCTAATACATTGAATGAAATGAACAAAGAAAATCTGATACAACCTTAAACCCATAACAAGCAGAGAAGATCCACGTCAACTCCCTTTTTTGGCATTTTAAGAACTTTAGCATGGAAAGACGGAGTATGCTCTTCCAATAAAGTGCTACTCCTACCCCACTCCAATAATCTTTAACCTGAGAGCTCTAAGAGAGTCCAATGATCAGCCACTACGCTAGCCAACACCTTGAGGCATCAGGTTAAATTGATTGAGGCCACTTTGTAGAGTATGTCTACCTCATCTTTTCAAGTATCAAATCAATATCCCTGCACAAGGTGTAGCATTACCATTGATTAGTATGAAAAAATCTGAGAGACCAAAGATCAACCATCTATATAAATGGACTCACCATTTCAAATCTCCATCCAAATTGTTGCAGAGATGCCACCATAGTTGACCCCGAAACTTTGATCAATTCATGTATAGAGGCAGGATGCTGAGTAAAAAATGTATCATAGATGCCAAAGTTGAATCCAATATTGGTGATAAACCTGTGCACCTACATAATAGTTTTCTTTGTAGAATATGAAGCACTTATTTTAAGTTTTAGGTCTTTTAAACTTTAGAGCCATATTTCAATCCTTACAAAATATCTGAAACTTATAGATTGAATGATTTTGTTCACATAGAGCAAATCTCTTTAGCTTAATGGAGTAGCAAGCTAGAGTTTGATCCTAGGTGCTTAACTCTAGATTTTGATCTTGAGTTTATCCCTATCACCAAACAAAGACATTAGTCGGCTTGTACTTCATTCACATTTCAATCCTTCTATTTATTTAGCCCGCACCCAAAATTATAATTAAATTTTTTCATTAAAAATCTTCCCATGATTTAAAGAATGCAGCCAGGAGTATCGTCAAAATTAAAGCACGAGCTCTCTAAGGTTTATAGTTATGTAGAGCTATCAACTTGTACAAAACACTAAAACCTAATACTTTGCAAATGGTAGGGTGTGAGAGAGTATCGTCTCTATCATTCAGTTACTCTCTGATGTAACTTCCTAACTTATACCTCTAAATCGACATAGCTACAACTTCTCTGTAATGTAACAATCATTTTTCACAATTTAAATACAGATTTAGATTTTCATTCTCTCCGAAATTCTAATATAGAGAAACTAAAAAGAAACCG
The DNA here is from genome assembly GCA_037974775.1 of Cicer pinnatifidum. Lineage (NCBI taxonomy): Eukaryota > Viridiplantae > Streptophyta > Magnoliopsida > Fabales > Fabaceae > Cicer > Cicer pinnatifidum. The sequence continues at coordinate 42,099,553 of JBBPBR010000007.1, forward strand.
TGCAATGTTGTAGTCCCAAAGCACTGCTTTTCTTTTACACATACTGCATTAGAAATAACATAAAAAACAAGAAATTCTACAATTGCAGAGTTTTATCATCACTGCTTGTGTATTTTACATTTCATGGTTTTCTTCTTATAAATCCAAAGCAATCCCCTAGTTCTGGCTATAAGACAATATAACCTTGATAGCTGTTTTAGTTGGACAACAAAAATGGACTCAAGGACTGAGTTGCTGCAATTACAAGAAAGAAAAGTATATTTAAACATGGTGAGAGGAGGAGTGATGAAATCTTGCCTCTTAAACTCATCTAGGAGCAAGCAAGATGAAAAATAATATTTGGTTACATAAACTTACCTATGGTTATGCTCAACAGTAAAAATAATTATAAGGCCTACAAGTCAATTCAACTCTGCTATCACTTCTTTAACATTCTCAAAAACTCTTAATGGTACCACGAAATCCAAAGCACAACAAGTATGAGTTAAATAAAATAAAAGGCAACATCTCTATGATTCTGATAAGTTAGAGCTTGAAACTTTCCTTTTATTTCTTCGAGTCCACATTTCAAGGTCCGCTACCTTCATTGTCAAAGTTTTAGACAATTATTTCCTGTGTTTTCATTGATTTCTAACTTTGGTTGACCGATATTCCAATAGAACTCCATAATAATTTTCTGGATACTTGTTGAGTTTGGTGAAGCTCGCTATTCATTTTCACAAGAAGTGTGAAGTTGAATTTTTTTCCTCTTCTTAAAATCCTTCAGTTCCTGTAAATCTAAAGCCACAAGATTTACTCTTACACTCAAACTTTGCAATAAAATAAATACAACAAAAACAAGGATACAAGTAACTTTAACATACACATTACAAAACCCTCTAGGAAAAACAAAAACAAAAACAAAATCTTGACCATCATCCGTATCACTCTGACTATACTGTATACAAACTTCTCCCCCCTTTTTCCTTCAATTTTTTGTCCTCTTTATCATTTAACTAAATGCATCTTCAGAAAGAAATGGCAACAAAGCAAACCAGATTTAGATCTCATTCCAAAAGAGATGGATAAATGATAAACGCTTGTATTTTCTCAAACTATTACGTGTTTGTGTCGGTGTCATTGATGTGTCTTGTGTCCGCCACTATTTTTGTGCTTCATAGCTACACCCTAGTCCATAATGCATACCCCTTCCCCTTGCTAAACCCTAAACATAGTTATGCTAAAAAAAAACCACACACAAAATTCCAATTTAGAATCACTAACTAAATAGCTAATTGTTCGTAATCCTATACTAAAAACACTTTTACTATGAATTTTCCCTATAATTAATCACCATGACATTAATACTTTTCATCCCATCACATTTGAATCCATTTTCACCACTGATAAAAGTTCATTAATCAAACTAAAGTTGCACAACTTTTTTTATTTTAATAATTAAGAGCAAATGCAGATAGATAAAAAGGCAGGGCAAAATGGGAAAGAAGAAAAAAGTAAAGACCTGTTGGTGACTTGAAAAAAGGAAATCCTAGAAAGTCCATTGATCAATGAATGATTGAACGAACAGAAAGCTATGTTCTTGAAGAAACTCCAAATTGAATTGAAAGCCAGTTCCTAAAATAATAATTCAGAAAGTAATGTCGTTTATTCATTCATTCAATTGTATTGTTTTTTTTTTTTTTTTACAAACATTCAATTGTATTTTTAGAAGGGTTCTTTCTTG
>JBBPBR010000007.1:42112856-42130576 GCA_037974775.1 Cicer pinnatifidum
AACAAGAGAAAAAAAATATTATCTCTTAAATTTACATCATTAATTGACTAAATAAACATGTAACAATTACATACTTTGCTTTCCAATAAAACAATCCATTATATTATATTTGTCTACATAATTACAAAATATGTTCAATCACAACATTTTCTCACAATATAAGCTTCTACATTCAGCCTATGCATAAAATAATCATAGGGCTTTAGTAAGTGTACTGAATAGTTGCAAGTAATAATTAAAACGGTAGTATCATATGTCAAATTCAAGAATTTCGTTATACTATCGAATTACGTTTAATTATTAAAATTGAAAAAAAAAATTCCGAATTGATTGAGATAATTTTTGAAACTAACAAAAGTAATAGTGTTGAACTTCTATAATAACAAAAAAATGTCATGGATAAACTTCACTTTGAATTCAACTTTGGTTTCTAATTTGATCCTAGTTATTAGATTTCTTTATTGAACTATTGCATAATTCTTTTTATTATTCATGCTTTAATTCCTTACCGACAAAGCCTTTAATTCCAAAGTAATCTCTACTTCCTTAGTGAATTTAAGATTAAAATAAGTTTTATAGTACAAGAATTATCTTATTAAACTATTACCTCTGCAAATATTTCAATTGGTTTCATGATTTTCTCATTTCAAACATTCATAAAGTTCACTTTCCTTTCAAAGTATACATTGTAAAACAATCTAAAATTGATCAAATAATAAAAAATATTAAGCTCAAAGATGAGAAAAATAATTTAATAAACTCATTCATATAACTAAAAATTAAATCAAGCAAATAAGAGTTTTATCTTGTTTCACTTATCCCTAACAAATATAGTTTAGTTACTCATGATAGAGATACAAAAAATAGAGATTAAAAAAGAATTACAACAAAAATTCATAAATGATTCTTGATAAAACTCCTTCAATAGTGTTAGAACCAGCGTCCTTTGTATTTATCTGTTATGACACAAGTCTCTAAACTTCAAAATAGTCAACAAAACAAAAAAAGATACCTAGAAAGTGAGAGAAATAACACATTTTTATGCATTATGAAGCACGTCATGCACCCAGGCGCAAATATTTGTGCTCAAGTGTACATCATCTACTATATGACGTTTACTGATTTTTTTTCTTCCTCTTTTGAGTCATAATTTGGTTTCCGTGTATTCATGAAAGTTGTAGCTATGAATCTTAAATTTCATTTGTACTTGATTTGACTCTAATTAGATAACTACGACTTTATATATGACTAAATTACTCCACATAGGTCATGTTATTTTCTCACCAATATTCAACACTGCACTAAAACAATGTAAAACTACAAAAAATTTCTAATTAATCATGTAAATAAGAACATAAACATTTTGTTAAATCCAAAAACTAAAATCAACAAAAGATATCAAATAACCTCTTAAATTAACTAATGGTTAAAAATAAATAACACTAAAAACAATCAAAATATGCATATGAGTAAGAGTTATGAAATAATTTGCTGAAATAAATTCAATAAAAACTATAGAGCATATTGTGTACATAATTACAAATTATTGCAACCACAACACTTTTTTTTAGTGTCAACCAACCCCATCATCCTTCATATATATGCAATGGACCTACCACCCATAACTATCCTATTACCACATTCGTCATTCTTCAAGAAATATTGAGCACATATTAACAAACTATCATCTAAAAGTCCAGCTCTAGTATGCATTCAAGTGGATAAAACCATAACCAAGAGCCAATCAGCCAAGTCAATGAAGGTAAAAAACTAGTCTAGGCTCCCAACCATAATCTATAGAGTATCGATAAACATGTTATATAGAACCTCTGCATCATTCAAAACTTGTATTTGCAACACATTTTTAGGATGAAGTACCAACTTACAAACTAATTCTCGACGAATATCAACATTACCCTACACACAAATAAGTGTATTAATTTATAATGATCACAATATGACCACAAGTAAATAAACATTTATTCAAAATATTAACTAATTTAACATGTTCTTAAACTAGGTATTACCAATGAGTAAACCAAATGCATTACACTCGTCTAATAGTGTAAGCAGAACAACCTTTCTTCTTACTCTAAACGTTTCACTAGCTTCTTCCCACCCACTAACTAATTGATGTATCAAAGCCCCATTAACAGTTTATTCGTTGTTCATGTTTGTTGCCCATTTGAATGGAGTTATTTGAAGTTGATTCTTCTTTGTTTGACCAAAAAACTTATTTATTTTAAACAATAAATTTGTTTCATTAACGGTGTCTAATTCGTACCCTAAAAATAAATCATTTATTATACATTAATAACATTAAAGAGAGATAATAATACAAACTTTAAAAATATATTTGAGTATAGTTTACATTAGTTAATTTTGGCATATGACTTTTTTCACTGTATTTAGGTTAGTTACATGTCATGTACAAAAGACTTTACGATTATAAATATGTACTAATGATAGTTAAGCTATATGTCTTTAATTACACTAATGATCCAAATGTGAACTGATGAATGACAATAAAATTCAAAACATAGTGTAACAAAATAAAATCAATCAACTTAAATTGCAAAAACCGATATGTTCTTAGTTACATCTTATTTTCCAACTTCAACTTCATTATTTCATCTTAAAAACTCCCCCAACAAATTGTTACCTTAAATTATTACCCACTTCACACCCAATAATCCCTATTTCATGGTTGGTTTATGTTATCAACAAATGAAATCATATGTTAAAAATCTTTCAAGCGAAAGATAAATCTTATAAATGGAGATTTTCCACTAATCCTTTCATGCTCAATAGACTTTAAATTTCAAATCAATTTAAAACGTTAAAATAACAATGACAAATAAATCTCACCTTAACTATTGTAAAAGTAAAAGCCACAACAAAAACAACGACGATCCTTTTGAATTACTTATTTTTATTTTTAATTATTTAATTTATTTATCTTTCACGTCAAAATGTCATATCATTAATTTGTTTGCAATGTCACTCCTCCATTGATTAAGTTGTTTACGTGGTTAAAAAACTTAAAAGGACAAAAATGATAAAGACTCATAACTTATTAAGTACCAATCAAATAGTTAAGCCTAATAATAATATCAAATATTTAAGCCTCATAATAATTAATTATAATTTGAGAAAACTCAAAAACGGATCCCGTCTCCTTGTTGTTATATTGGGCCTTGGGCCTTAGAAAGAAGCTGACAACCCGCAACCTATAAATAAACCAATTCACTCTCTTCACTCTCTTCACAGTTCATTCAATCAAAACACTTGTTTTCTCTTCTCTTTTTGCTTCAACAAATTCTCAACGTTTCCGAGTCTCAACGTTTCCGATTCTCAACCTTTTCCTTCTCAGGTATAAATTTAACAATTCGTAATTAGGGTTACCATGGCTAATCCAGGAGAATACTTGTTCTCTCCGTTCCCGACGGAGCTTTATTTGCTTCCTAGGTGCAATTTAGGGTTTCTTTTAATTTATCTATTAGTGTTTTCTGGATCATCGATATGGTGGCGATTTTGGGTTTTTGGGTAATTTAAATATACTTTTGAGGATCGATGTTTTTGCGGGGAAGTTCTGCGATGTACTTTTCATTTTTTTTGTTCATATTAAACTTTATAATTGGGTATTATAAAGTTGGGTAATCGACAATTTGGGATGTGGGATGAGTAACTGTTCATATTCTATGGCTTCTTCTTTTGGTTTTGGAATGTTGTTGATACGATACAGTCGCTGATTTGGAATGCTATTGGAATCTTGGTTTTTTAGAGTATGGACATTGATATGAAGGTTGCGAAGAGTATTAGAACCCAACGAGTCATTGCAAAACCATGCCACTATTGGCTTGCTGGTAGATGCAACAGAAACCCTTGTAGGTTTTTGCACGAAGAAACACCACACACATTCACTGCCTCTTGTAATGTAAACGCTGGATATCTCTATCCAAGAAAGCGCCGTTCCTCCTCTGAATCTGAGAATCCCCTTCCTAAGCGCAATTCAAAGACTGTCTTGATTAGAAAGAGTGGAGATGGTGGAGACAAGACTCAAGTTGCTGAGGCTTCTCAGAAACCTTCACCAATTATCTGCAAATACTGGATGGATAAAAACTGTGTTTATGGTGATCATTGCCGGTATTTACATTCGTGGTTTTACGGTGATGCTTTGTCCACATTAACAAAGCTTCAAGGACACAAGAAGGTACTTGGAGTTAACCACCCTTTAGTATTCCTAGGAAATGCAATAATTTTTGTGGCTTCTTCCTTTTATGTTGATACTTCTGGAGTAGCTCAATTATAAGTTTTGTCAACAGCTTGTTACTGGAATTACACTTCCAGTTGGATCAAACAAACTTTATTCTGGAAGTACTGATGGGACACTTCGGACATGGGACTGTCATTCTGGTAAATGTGATAATGTGATGAATCTTGGTGCTGAAGTCACGTCTTTGATCAGTGAGGGCCCTTGGATTTTTGTTGGTCTGCCAAATATTGTCAAGGTAAGCTCTTCTTCTTACTTCAGTCATTGTTTTGTTTCATTGTGTGGTCTGTCAATTATATCAAACCATTGCTTGCAAGCTGATTATGTCATTGTGGTTTTTGTGAAGGCATGGAATCTTCAGACTGCATGGCAGTTTACTCTTGATGGACCTAAGGGTCGAATCCTTGCCATGGTTGTTGGCAAAGATACACTATTAGCTGGAGCAGAGGTAACTACTCACAGTTTTTTAATGTTTGTTATCTGAATAAATCAAATTTTTTATTCTGTAGTTAGAAATTGGATACTTCATTTTATTCTCTTACTTCTGAAACAGTTACTTCTTATCATCTATAATTTGATTATTTGAATTGAATTACAGGATGGCGTAATTTCTGCATGGAGAGTCAGCTCTGAACCCAGTTCTCCTTTCGAAATGGTTGCATCACTACATGGCCACACTAAATCTGTGGTTTGCCTTACCATTGGATGCCGCAAGATGCTTTACTCAGGATCAATGGACCAAACCATTAAGGTATTTCTATTGTCTGATTGTGAAGATTCTCTGATTTTTTTTCTTTTCAAATCTATGTATTTCTCAATGAAGATTTTTTTATATTATAAAGGTTTTTTTAATAGTTCATGTTTTATCAAATTAGAATATAATATTGTCAAATTTTATCAAATTAGAATCTCTTCATGTTCATGTTTTTGATCTATTAATGTTCAGTTATGAAATTTGGGTTTTTTTTTGCTCTTGATATGTTGATTTTTAAGTCTTTCTCTGTGAAATTCACTCTCTTTCTGTCTGATTTCGTGACAGAACAGAGGTGGAGCATTTTAAGCTTCAGCTAGATGATTTTTGTTGTACTGAAATTTGGCTTATTTCTAAGAATGGTTTTGTTTCAATTTCCTACTCTTTTATTAGTAACCTAATTGTTGAACCGGTTAGGTTGTTGTTAGGTGGACAACAGTCTTTCTTCTTTACTTAGTATCATCCTGTGCTGTACTTTTCTTCTGGTAGTGTTTATTTGAAGATGCAACTACGTTTGTCCTAAGTTTTAAACTAGTCTCTTTGAATTTTGCCATTGAATCTATGAAGGGAGGTCTCTGGTAGGGTTTCTTTAATATTTTTTTCATTTTCCCTTTTTGTTTTGGAGGGTATGGGTTGATATTAGTTGTGGTCTAATATAAGATAATACTTTTATAATAGTGTCTGATGTCCAGTTCTGCATACTGATGTAGACTTTGCCAAAAGAGTTTTTGTCTTTTTCTTGTGTAATGCTGGAATTGACATTGTTGTGTGTATTTTGTTGTATATTTTTATCCATGTTTTGTCATTATGAATCTTTGGTTTGTCTATTGTTCTCCTATGTTAGGTACACAAATGACTGCTACTTTTTTATCTATGTTTTCGGTGAGATAGTAATTTATTATTGTTTTATTCAGGTTTGGAATCTTGACACATTTGAGTGTACAATGACACTCCATGGGCATACTGGCGCAGTCACATCCCTTATATGTTGGGACAATTTCTTGTTATCTGGTTCATCTGACTGCACCATTAAGATCTGGGCTGCCACTGAAGAGGGACCTCTAAAAGTGATATATTCACAAAATGTGGAAAACGTAAGTAAATTAACTAGTATAATATTTGTTCATAAGTTTAAGTTTTTTATTGTGTTGGTTGATAATATTTGGGTATTGAATGGTCATGTAAATTGTTGGTTAATGATTTTTATTTTAATTGTAGGGTGTTATTGCATTTAATGGGATGACTGATGCAGAAGGCAAACATATATTGTTCTGCTCCTGCAAAGACAATTCAGTTCGCCTGTATGAATTACCATCGTAAGTAAACTTGCAACTATCTTGTTGTTTGTGTAAACTAAAACATGCTCCTTTCTGATAGTGTCTACTTTTATAATTTATAGATTTTCAGAGAGGGGTAGATTGTTTGCGAGACGAGCCTTTGGATCAATAGAGATTGGTTCTGGTGGACTCTTCTTCACCGGAGATGGTACTGGTTTGATGACGTTCTGGAAATGGTTGGAAGATCCCAAATTGACAGGATCCTATTGATCATTGAGATATATTGATTGTAAAAAAAAAAAGATGTAAATATTATATTGAACAGTCCAATTCATTTTGTAAAAAAAAAAGATGTAAATAATTGTGCAAGTTCAGATTAAATATCTTATTGCAGTTTTGTTTTAAAATGTCTTTTGTTACAAATTCAAATTGTTTGTTGACAAATACAGCCTCATGCTTTAGAGAGCCTTTCTTATTGCAATAAGATTGGGACTTATGTAAAATAGTTTGCCATTTTGATTAATAAAAAAAATTTCTTCTCTATTTTTTTTAAAAATAAATCTCAATCAAGCATTCAAAACTTTGACTCGAATTTGATATGAACATTTTAGAAAATTTTATCCTCTACTCTTATATTTATACTCTTATCTCCATATTTTACACAAAATATTAATTTTTATTTTTATTTTTTTTCTTTTTATTTAGTTCGAGTTTGACACAATTCAAAGCTTAGAAACAACTCAGTTTAATCCATTAACTGGAATCATTTAATTAAAATATCAAAGAAATTAGAGTTTTGTCATTATCCCTTCTAATTCTTAATCCACTCAAATCCTCCCTAGACCCTTTCTACCCTCTTTTTTTTTTTGTTTACAATTCAATGATTACACTTATCTTGCTTCTTTTTTTTCATTTCCAACACACATTTTTTGAAATACCATTTCCATGCATCCTTCAAATTCCCTTTTCCCAACCTTATTTTTAGCGACGTTTTGATCAAGCATCAAATGTTGCCACATTTGACTTTTTTAATCATTTTATTTAAAGCCATTGCAATTATAATATTTTTTTTATTTTGTTTTTATAAATTTTTTGTTTGATTTGTATTCCTATAAATACATATTAATTTTAAAATGATCATTCTACCCAACTTTCGGTAAAAAAAATTATAATACTGTTAAATTCACGTCACAATGTATTAAATTATTTTTTTAATAAAAAATAAGTTAAACAACACATGCGGTCTCTAAATTTAATTTCAGTTAACGTTGTAGTTTTTTTTTTCTTTTCGAGTTAGTCATTTATTTTAATTTTAAATGATAATTTAATTTTTTATTTTTTAAAATGTCAACAATGTTATCATTTTTTTTATAAACATTCAAAAGATTTATCAAAATTTTTATATAAAATTCATAAAATTAATAATCATCTTGAATATAATGCAAATTTCATCAAATGTATAACTCAAATATTCAAATAAACTCATATTTTCATCTTCAACATCATCAAATTTATCATAATTTCTATTGTCTCTCCCTCTTCTCACTTTCATCCATTTTCTTTCCCTCTTCTCACTTTCACCCTTAAATATATTATTACACTCTTTTTTTAATTTTATTTATCCTCAAATGTGTTATTGGAGAAGCTGATACTGAAGAGATCTCTCAGTTTATAATCTCAATTGTGCTCCCAAACTACTTTCATTATTGAAAATAAGTCAAATGCAAACTCTGAAACAAACAATAAAAAAATTCCAATCCAGAACAAATCATGCGCAAGTAAAATTAAATTCAAATGTTTGTTCATCCAAAAGAAAACAAGCAATAATAGATTGTAAGCAAAAAAGAAGAATTGAGAAATTAAAGAGTGTAATAATATCTTTAAGGATGAATATGATAAGGTCGTGAGAAGAGAGAAAAAAAGAGTGACGGTAAGAAGAGGGAGAAAATAGAAATTAAAATTCTCAATTTTGATCTATTTTTCAAAAACTAATTAAATTTTTAATTTTTAATTTATTTTTGTTTTTTATTAAAAAAAATTATTAAAAACATTGTGAGGTCAACTTAACAATGTTAGAATTTTTTTAATAGAAATCAGATTGCAGAACCATTTTTAAAAAAATCTATATTTACAAAAATGTGAATAAATAAAAACGTACGAGTATCAAAATAAAAAAATCTTATAATTACAAAGACCAAAGATATAGTTAAATAAAAAAGAAATAAGAAGTTATGAAATAACTTGCTTACAACTATTCATTTTAATTTTTTTTTCTTCTATTATTTATATATTTCTTACACATTATTTTTATGATTTAGTTTGTATATACTGGTAATATAACTTTTTTTTTACACATATATCTAATCACATCATTCTTTGTGGATTTTTATATAGATGTTTTAACAATTAATGGCTTAATTGCACTTTTGGTCCCCCTATTATATGTGAAAATTGAGAGTAGTCCCTCAATTTTGTTTGTCCCCAGTTTTAGTCCCCCAAACAAAATTTGAAGGTGAGTTGTCATTTTTTTAATGACGTGTCAATAAATTGCTGACGTGGCAGACGTTTACGTGGAATAAACTTATTATTTTATTATTTATGATTAAAAAATATAATTTTTATTTTAAAAAATCATTTTATTAATTGTGAAATATTTATAAAAATACAATTAAAAATAAAATTAAAAGAAAAACCTCTAACACCTAAAATCCAAACTCTTCGTGAAATCAAAGAAAGCCCTGCGTTCAAAGCCCTGCGTTCGTCATCGTCTTCTCTGTTCGTGAAATCAAAGCCCTGTGTTCGTGAAATCAAAGCCCTGTTTCATCGGTGTTTTCTGTTCGATTTCGCCATTCTGGATCGTTTGTTCATCTTTCTTTTTCATCAGTGATAAAATGGCGAGTGGAGGTCATTTCGAGTTCTCTCCATCTTCACATAGGAAAGAAGATACAAAGTTTTGTGCTAGGTATGTGATTTTAGGGTTTTCGATTTGTTTTATTATTAACATTATTAAACTCTGTTCGATTTTAGGGTTTTCGCTTTGATTTTAGGGCCAAAAGTTTTTCTCTACACTGTTAACAGAACTCAATGCCTTTATGCCTTTTTAATAATGTGGTCCATGCGTTTTTAATAATGTGGTCCATATGCTCTATTGTATTATTTTGTGGTGCATGTGTAGTGTAGGCCAGCTTTGATTTATTCAATGGTTTGTTTTGTGTAGGCCAGCTTCAGTCCACAGAGTTAGGTTAAGAATTAACCATGGGGGTAGTTTTGTAAACCACCCAGTGAAGATGTACGTTTGTGCCCAAGTGGATGAGATGAATTGGTCTTCGGATGTAGACTTAATGTCCCACATGCAAATTATTAAAATGGTCAAAAGTTTGGGATATATGAGTATTAAACATTTGTGGTACCAGCATCCGAAGTACTCATTTACACGTGGACTTAGACCTCTCAACAATGACGAGGATGTGTTAAAGTTTGCTGAAGATGTCAAAGGGTTTAACGTAATTGACGTCTTTGTGGAACACTGTATAGATAATCCTGAAACTGAACCAGATCAACCAGATTCTGAACCACTTCAACCTGAAGCAGAATCTGAATCTGAATATGTACCTGTTCAACCTGAATCTGAAGCTGTTCAACCTGAATCTGAAGCAGTTCAAGCTGAACAACATAAATCTGAATCTGAAGCAGTTCAAACTGAACAAGATAAATCAGAATCTGAACCAGTTCAAACTGAACCAGATCAACCAGAATCTGAACCTGTTGAACCTGAATCTGAAGCAGTCCATGGTGAAGATTATCTGAGTGAAGAAGATGAAGATTATGTTGCTAACTCAGATGATGACGATGATGATATGGGTGAGTTATATGAGGATGAGGATTGGGACTGGATTTCTGAAATACCAACTGAGATCTTTGTTAATGTTGGTGATGAAAATTCATTTGAAAGACATGAAAACCCAAGAGGAAACCCAGGGCCTAGTTCTACAACTGATTTTGAAGAAAATGATGTGAATTCTGATGATTTGGATACTCCACCAGTAAGTGAAGTTGATGAAGAGAATGTTAGGAAATTTCCTAAATTTAACCAACCTGAAAATGGTGATGAAGTAAGGTTTGAGTTGGGCCTAAAGTTCAATACAAAAGAGCAGGTTAAGAATGCCGTTAAAGATTTTGCAATGGAGACTAAGAAAAACTTGTATTTCAAAAAGAATGATGAAAAGAGAATCATTGTTAGGTGTGAGCCAGAATGTACATTTTACACGAGGATCGGTAAGAGGACTTCAAATGAATATTGGCAATTAGTGAGTTTCACAGAGGATCATACATGTCATAGGAGGGCACAAAATAAACAAGCCAAGACTGAATGGCTTGCCAAGAAATTCGTTCCTATGTTGAGACATACACCTGAAATGAAACCCAATGGATTGATTGTTGAGGCGCTTGATAAATGGGGTGTGAAGTTGTCTAAATACCAAGCATATAGAGCCAAAGTAAGAGCCATAAAAATGATTCAAGGTGCTCAAAGGGAGCAATATGCACATTTGAGAGAATATGCTGATGAACTTAGGAGATCAAATCCAAACTCCACGGTTATTATTAAATGTGGTATGTCTAACATTGGACCAGTATTTGAGAGAATATATGTATGTTTGGAGGCTTGTAAGGCTGCATTTGCTAATACATGCAGGCCTTTAATTGGGTTGGATGCTTGTTTCTTGAAGGGAGAATATGGCGGTCAATTAATAGCCGCAGTAGGTAAAGATGAGAATAATCAAATGATTCCCATTGCATATGCAGTTGTTGAAGCAGAAACAAAAGACTCGTGGCAATGGTTTCTGGATCTTTTACTGGAGGACCTCAACAATATTCAGCGTAAGCAATATGCATTCATTTCAGATCAACAAAAGGTATGTGTGCTGAAGTTTATGGAATCTGTTTTTAAGCAATCTGTGCTGAATTATGCCCTCTGTTTTTTTTTTTTAATTAAGCAATCTGTTTTTAAATAATATGTTTCAGGTATTGGTACCTGCCATTGCCAACATTGGGGCCCATGTGGAACATCGATTATGTGTTAAACACTTGTATGTGAATTGGAAAAAAAAGTATCCTGGAGGACATATGAAGGAGCTTCTTTGGTTGGCAGCAAGAGCTACTGTGGTCCAGGATTGGGAGAAAGCAATGCAAAAAATTAAGGCAATCAATGAAGATGCATGGAAAGACATGATGCAACTTCCACCATCTATGGGGACTAGGTCAGCATTTCGCACTGATACACAATGTGACCTTCAAGTAAACAACATGTGTGTGGCTTTCAACATGGTTGTATTGGAGTATAGAGATAAGCCTATCATAACATTACTTGAAGGTTTGAAACATTACATTACAGTAAGGATTGTGAAACAAAAAGAACTCATGCTACGATATAGAGGCAATATATGTCCTAGGATTCAACAAATATTGGAAAAGGCAAAAAGAGCAGCTGGGGGTTGGTTCGCAACTTGGCATGGAGATGATGATTTTAACTTGTTTAGTGTCACAAATGGTGTAGATACTTATACGGTAAATCTACACACAAAAACTTGTGCTTGTCGTAAGTGGGATTTGACTGGTATTCCGTGTTGCCATGCTCTTGTTTGTATATGGCATAACAAAGCTGATCCAGAATCGTACGTTTCACCTTATTATAGGTATAAAACTTGATTTTAACTGCATTATTGGTATTCTGCATAATTCATTATTGGTATTCTTGTGCTTGTTGGTATTCTTCTGCATTATTGGTATTATTGATATTCTGCATTATTGGTATTATTGGTATTCTGCATTATTGATTTTAACTGCATTATTGGTATTCTGCATTATTGGTATTCTTGTGCTTGTTCTGGTTTTGGTTTAAATTGTTGTGCTTGTTCTGTTCTGGTTCTGCATTATTGATGGTTCTGTTCTGCTAATGCTAGTTCTGGTTCTGCTGGTTCTGCTGGTTTACTTGGTTTTGTTTCTGGTTTACTTGGTTCTGTTTCTGGTTTTAGAATAATATGTTGATTCTGGTTTTAGCATAATATGGTGCTGGTTCAGTGGAATAATATGTTGGTTATGGTTTTAGCATAATATGGTGGTTTTAGCTTAGACTGAATGGTTTTAGCAAGTGGAATAATATGCTGGTTTTAGCAACTGGAAAATGCATAATATGCTGGTTTTAGCAAGTGGAATAATATGCTGGTTCAGTGGAATAACATTACTGCTTGTTTTGCATTATTGCTTGTTTATTGCTAGTTCTAGTCCTGCATTATTGCTTGTTTATTGCTAGTTCTAGTTCTGCATTGTTGATGGTTCTATTCTGGTTCTGCATTGTTGATGGTTCTGTTCTGCTAATGCTAGTTCTGGTTCTGCTGGTTTACTTGGCTCTGGTTCTGGTTTACTTGGTTCTGACATGTTTTTGATTCTTTACATAGGAAAACAAACTTCTTGACATGTTACTCTTACATTATAATGCCATCAAATGGACCAAAACTTTGGCATACATCAAATGGAGATCCTATAAATCCCCCCAATCATGAGAAGAGCACCGGGTAGACAAAAAAAAATAGGAACAACTCCAATGACGAGTCAAAAGGTTCTAACAAACTACCAAGACAGTTTGCAACTGTGAAATGTAAGAACTGTGGGAAGCTTGGCCACAACGCGAGGACATGCAAGGGTAAAAGTGCAGCAGATAGAGAGATACCAAAAGGTGCAAATAACATCAACAGAACAAAGAGAGCAAAGACAACAAGGGTTGGAGGTGATGAGGGAGAAACACCAACAATTTTATCTCAAGATTCACAAGCTCCACAAATTCAAGATTCACAAATCAATTGAATGCACGAAACTTGTGATTTTTATTTTGGTTATTATCAATATGTAATCATACTTGGACCTATTTAATTTGGTTCCTATGAATTTGTACTTTTATTTTGGTTACCTGTGAAGGAACAATTTTATTTTGTAATGCATTAGTATGACCTTTTGTTGGATCCTTATTTGGCAAATTATAGCACTACTTTCATCACAATTTTCCCAAACTTTTAAACCTTTCACCTTCATCTTTTTATTGTTATGGTTGTTCTGTTGTATTGTATTTGTTGTTACTATGTACACTAGACAAGTTCCAAATTCTTTTAGATGAATAATTTACCTTTGGTCTATCATTGTAGCTTTATCAGTTAACTTTCTATGTGACGAAAAATTCAATTCATGAAAAGTTAAAATGATTTTGGTTAAAATAATAGAAATATGTTGCCGCCGTGGTTATGTTAAATTTACTGTGATTCCGAATATACACGTAGTTTTAAAGGTCCATGTTTTGAAATAACAAATGATCTAGACTTGCTAATATATGTATATGTGTTTCTGCTAAATAAAAATAGACAATCGAATTACAATAATACTAATTTCATTTCATAATAACAACCTTACAAATTTCACTATATTAAACAATTACATTACAATTTCAACTATAAACACCCTAAATTACATCATTACAAGACACCCTTAATTCAATCATTTTAATTACTTCAACATTACAATAACCAAAAGAACAATAATCAAAAGCCATGAAAGTGCCAGAAAGCCCTTCATTTGTTTCAACTTCAACTTCATTTCATCATCACAATTTTTTGTCACATTGTCTTTCTTCTTGAATTCATCAATCTTTTTCATCAACGACATAATAACTTCTTTTCCACGTTCTATCATTGGCTCATCAAACCAATCAAAAAAATTGCAAGATTTTTTACCCTATAACTAAAACAACAAAACAGCAAAACAAGAAGTACCCTGTAACTAAACAACATAACAACAAATTTTTTATAATCTGTAAACAATACAAAAAAAAATTTAAATAAATAAATTCCAGAATTTTGATAAATAGTTTATCTTATAAAATTCACAACCATGAAACATTCGACCTGGATTTTCAGCCGTCCAAGAAGTACACAAAGGAGATTCAAGTCCACAGAAACATTCTCTTCTTCTAATTCTCAAATGAGAATTGTTGCTTGTAACTGAATACGAATGAGAAGACATTCTTTTCCCAAAAAACACAGAACAAACGAAAAAGAAACGAAATAGAGAACACATAACAAACAATGAAGACGAAATCGAACAGAGAACACGAAATCGAACAGAGAACACGATGAAATAGGGCTTTGATTTCACGAACGCAGGGCTTTGATTTCACGAACAGAGACGAAACAAAGAACACAATGACGAACGCAGGGCTTTGATTTCACGAACAGAGACGAAACAGAGAAGACGATGACGAACATAGGGCTTTGAACGCAGGGCTTTCTTTGATTTCACGAAGAGTTTGGATTTTAGGTGTTAGGGGTTTTTCTTTTAATTTTATTTTTAATTGTATTTTTAGAAATATTTCACAATTAATAAAATGATTTTTTAAAATAAAAATTATATTTTTTAATCAGAAATAATAAAATAATAAGTTTATTCCACGTAAGCGTCTGCCACGTCAGCAATTTATTGACACGTCATTAAAAAATGACAACTCACCTTCAAATTCTGTTTGGGGGACTAAAACTAGGGACAAACAAAATGGGGGGGACTACTTTCAATTTTCACCTATAATAGGGGGACCAAAAGTGCAATTAAACCAAAAAAATAATATTATTGTACAATTAAAATATTCAATTATAATTTATCTTATAAGTAACAAATTGCTGATTTTGTTGTTGTTGAAGTTGATATTTTAATTATATTATTATATATTTTATATCTCATATATTTAAATTTAATTATTAAAAATATCTATCACATTCAAATTATACGTACTAATAATTGTTTAATTGAAAATAATGAATGTAAATTAGGTCTATGGAGGTCTATGAAAATTCCTATTATTTTAGATTAAATTAGTTGTTATTTTCTTTCCAAATAATTATTAATTATTTGTTTGTTGTAAGTAATTATCACTACCACGACCCTATTCAACCAAAAATTGGGATGGAGTACAACTAGTGTACAACAACCATGGTAATATTGAGTTAAAAATTATGATAATATTAGCCAACAATATTCATATTAGATAATAATATATTTATTTATAAAAATCAAATGAGCGGAATTTTATATAGTTTAAATTCAGCTCATTTAGTTAAAGAACTTAGTTTTTAGTTCAAGTTCATTTGATTGGGTAGTTTAACAAATTAATTGTCGTGTCTCAAACTAGGTTTAAATTGGTAGAATCGGTCCAACGTATTTTGTGGCTTAAAGCAAAATTTAGGATGTAGATCTTCTAAAACAATATATATTTTTGTTATCGTTGAAGTTAAATGGGTACCATAATTTTGAGTTGTTCTCTCAATCATTCTCAATTCTCTCTATTTCATTTAAATTTATTTATTTTTTCAATTTTGTATTTCAGTTGGATTAAAAGTTTATATCGTATAAATTATACATATAAAATTTTACACAATTTTAACATTATTTTATATATTAATAAGGCTAATGAAGATTAACGATTTTTAATAGTGCATAAGACATTAAATTAAATATATGTTAATAACATATCAAATGATTTTAGATTTGTGTAAAATTTTGCATGCGTGATCAATATGATATAAACTTTCAATCTAAATCGAAAGTTATTAAAAAATAAAATTAAGAGAAATTGAAATATTGAGAGAGATTTTAATTGAGAGTATCCAAACACATTACATGACACGTCTAAGAATAAAATCATAAAGTTGATCTTATTTTTGAAGGATCGTGTTTGTAATACCTATAATTTTGTTCGAATAATTAAAAATCATTTTTGAATAATAATAAGAATAACATATAATAATATGTTTAATAAATATTTTACAATTATTTAAAAAAAAATCTAAACATCATCATTTTACAATTCAAATTTGAGTATGTATTAAAAATAAAATAATATAAAATAAAATAAAAAAAAAGGAAATTGTGAATTACAATGAAATAATTTTCATTCATTCATTTTTTATTTTATTAATTTGATCTGCCAATTTATTTATTCTATTTAATTGTTTTTATTATTATTTCATTATTTTACTATTTTATTTTTTATATGTCCAACAGGACTTCTCTTGCTTTGCTTTTTTGTCAACAAGACTTCTCAAACACTCAATCCACTCCCAAACACTCAAACACTAGCACAACTTCTTTGGCAAAATCAACACACATTTTTATTTTTTTTGCATTTGTTTCACTTCTCAATGTACATTCTTTTATTTTTTTCATTTTATAACATCCTTCCATAAACATCCTATAAACCAACGAAAAGAAAAGGTAGAGAAAATTATTTCCTTAATTATACTTTACTTAAAAATTGTTACAAAAACAATGTAAAATACAGCTAAAATTAGTGCGAAACAATACAAGATCTAGAGCTCGATTTTGTCTAATGAACATAAATATTCACTCATTTAGGCTATAAATTGGGATCAAAAAATCAAAGAGAAGGGAGTAATTTTAAGTATTAAGAAAACTAGAGAAAATAGAGAGAAATAGAGTGTTTCACCGCCATTCCAAATTCACACAACAGCGCACCACTACCGCCTGTCTTCAATATTGCACCACCGCTTGTCTTCCATCTTTGAATAGGCATGTATTTCCTTTACTTTTCAAACTTTATATTTTGAATCTAGATATTATTTAATTGAAATATGAAATCTTGTTTTATATGAATGATATTTTGGCTGAGATATTTTGTATATTGTTTTTGTATGAGATGATTTGGATTGTGTTTGGAAAGTTCAAATTTGTTTTGTTTGGATTGTGTTTGGAAAAGTTCAAATATATTGTTTTTTCTACCATATCTAATTGAAATGCTTTAGCCATGCCTTTCATTTCTAAAAAACTCGTGTTGCCTGTTTTGAAAGCGCTGCCAGCCTGTGTATTGTATTGTTGTTGACAGGTTGTCATGGCAGGCTTGTTGTGGCTCATTTCTATTGGCCGTAAATAAATATAGATTTAATATAAATAATGATGAAAATATTTAATTACTAATAAACATAATTTATTTCACTTATAAATAATATTAATACGCTATTTAATATTAAATGAGTTATGTTTTTTTTTTATCATGTCTTTCACTAAAAAGTATTTAAAAGAGCTCATAATTTGTATATAATTTTTTATTATTAAAGTGTTTTTTTATTATTTAATTAATAAATAACAATACAAGTCCATACTTTTTTTTACCGTTTATTTTATATGTGTTTATTATTAAATTTTATTTCTTAGATTTATTTAAATTTATTTAGTTGTTAACATCAGTTATTATTATTATTATTATTATTATTATTATTATTATTATTATTATTATTATTATTATTATTATTATTATTATTATTATTATTATTATTATTATTATTATTATTATTATTATTATTATTAT
>JBBPBR010000007.1:42132432-42145525 GCA_037974775.1 Cicer pinnatifidum
GAAAAAAATTATAAATTATTTTTTATAAAAAAAAAACTCAAAAAGAAAAAAAAATTGTTTTTGAAAAAGTGGACTCATAGATACTTTTTAATTTTGGAGAATTTCTTTTATGAAACATTTTTAATTATAATTTTTTTTTTACCTCTCTAATATATAGATTGAAACTAATAAATAGTAAATTTGTAAAATTCACAATTATATCTATATGTATCTATGGATACCTGTTACCATCCTTAATTGAACTCAAGATGTATGTTATTAGTAAAAGTGGGTATTGTAGTTGTGTTGAAATTCCACATTCCTAAGGTTCCATGACTATTCAATTAAATTAGTGCACAAATGTTATAATACATTTACCATATGAAATCACTATACTTTGTTGACAACACCACCACCCTCCACATTAGCATCATCTTACCATCTTCATCAACTGTATAATCCAAACCTCTATTTCCTTTTTCCTTATTTCGAGTACCAAACGCTCAATCATCAACAAACATAGATCCACCCCTTTTGATTGGACTTTTTTTTACTTTTATCAATTAAACATTTTAGTCGGCATAAATCAAATTCACTAGTCAAAAAAAGCAAAATTTTAAACTTTCAAGGGATCTTGCATCTCATTGTACAAATTTGATCCTAGTTTATGCGGTTGCTTAATTGATGGTTGTACTCCGTTTCATTTTAATCCTTTAGTTTTGTTTGTAGCTCAAAAGTAAGAATATCTGTTAAAACAAGATGTAAAGCTAAGAGAAATTGGAATTTAGAAGAAGAGAGTAAAACAAAATGCTCTAGTAAATGAAGATCGATCATTCACTAACTAAGAATGTTCTTGGTATCATAAATTTATATCAAACAATTTGCACACTAACTGTCAAAACAAACTTAACTAACTTCTAATTGTATTCTAACTTTCCTAACTAATTACAAATCATTTTCAACTACATTTAACAAGTCTCCTAATTCAAAGTGATTTGATCGATGTTAATCCAAGCTTGTTTGTCATTTCTTGGAACTTTACCCTTTTCAAGCTTTTAGTTAGGATGTCAACCTTTTGATCATTGGTACTGCAATGCTCTAGCTTTATCTTGTCTTTCATTACCTAGGCTTCTCCAAGTATCTACTAATCACCCCAACATTATATGCAATATATGGCTTTGTGTTACACAAATACCTCAAGGATCCTACAATTTTCTTGAAGATTGTAAGCTCAATCAACTCTTCATTGTCTTCATTGGATAGCGCCAACCTTGCTTCTGATGGGGTACTAGTTCATTGTAATCTTGCATTTTGAATCTTTTCAATACACCATTTGCATACTTCTTTTGATGCATGATGACTCTTCATCATATGCATAATATTTATTGATTTCAATCTTATTTATCTTTAATCATTAGTTAATATAATGAGTTATTGGATATATTTTGTTGATTTTAGTTATTTGATTTAATGAAATGTTTATGTTCTTATTTGCTTAATTAAGTAGAGATTTTTTGTAGTTTTGTGTTGTTACTTTGTTTTAGTGCAGCGCTGAATTTTGGTGAAAATCAACATGACCTATGCGGAGTATTTCATCCATATCTGTAGTTGTAGATGTCCAATTAGAGTCAAATCAAGTGCAAATAAAAGCTAAGATCCATAGCTACAACTTTCATGAAGACACCAGAACCAAATTCAGACTCTAAACAAGAGTAAAATACAAAATACGTCAGACAACAAATGTTGTGCGCCTGAAGCACGCCGTCCGCGCTTGAGGCGCATTTCCAGCATTTTGCCACTGCCAGCACGCGCCTGAAGCGCAAATGCTGTGCCTAAGGCGCATTTCCAGCCTTTCAGCACTGTCCAGCGCGACCGGAGCACAAATCCTGCGCCTGCGGCGCGCGTCACCGATCAACGTTCATAAAAACGCAATTTTTTACGGTTTAGGGATCTTTTTGACTCTTGGAGGTTGGAAGACTTGTGCCCTAGCATAGAAACTCAAAGACAGCCGTTTCTAACGTCATAGACTCTTGTAATTCTTGTCTAATCTCTATCTTTTTATCTTTGTCATGAGTAACTAAACCCTATTTGTTTGGGATGAGTGTAACCATATGAAACCCTTATTTTTTTGATTTGATTTCTAGTTATATGAATGACTTTATTGAATTATTTTTCTCATCTCTGTGCTTAATGCTTTTTATTGCTTGATCAACATTAAAATGTTATACGATTTGTATTTTGAAACGGAAGTGGACTTTACGAATGCTTGAGATGAGAAATTCATGAATTTGTAGTCTAGGGATAGATGCAGGTCATGAAACCAATTAAATTAGTTGCAAAGCAATAGTTTACAAGAAAATTTATATACGGTAATGCTTAATTCTAATCTTAAATCTACAAAGGAATTATGGGTTACTTTGAAATTAAAGGTTATGTCACTAAGATATTAGAGCAAGAATAATAATGAGAATTCGGTAGTAATTCAATAAAGGAATTCAGTAACTAGGATCAAATTAGACACCAAGGTTGGATTCAAAGTGAAACTCATTCTTGACATTTTTCTCATTATAAAAGATCAATTTTATTACTGTTGTTAATTTCAAATATTATTTCAATCAATTTGGGAACTTATTGTTCAATTGCAGTAATTAAATATAATTCAATAGTAAAACACAATCCTTGAGTTCGACACTTGGTACTACCGTTTTATTATTACTTGCGACGATTTAGTACACTTGCTGAAATGCTATCAAGTTTTTGGCGCCGTTGTCGGGGATTGCCATAACACTATTGAATTTAATTTATTTACTTAATTGAAATTTTTTGCTCTGCAATAAAATTTTTGATTTATTTTTTATTTTTTATTTTTATTTGTTGAACTTGCTAATGTCATGTCTAGTGATTTGTCTCTTCTTTGTTTGAGATAATTATGCGTTGTATAGCAGATTATGATGATGATATTTCACTACAATTATATGAAGAGTGTGATACTTGTCTTATATTGGGTATATGTCGCATGATTGAGGGGAAAATCTTGAGCTCTATATTTTTAAAATATCACCCTCAGATCCAAAGAATCATATGAGAAAGACTATCACATTACAGACGTTTTGGTTGAATTCATGAAGAATAACATGGTTTCAATTGAAAGATTTGAAAGTCAATGTGAGAGGTTATTTGAGCAAGTGGTTGTGTTTGAGATGATGGAGGAGAAGTTGAAGATTGAAGATAATTTCATTGTTGTGGTAGAAGAAGATAAGCAAGAGGAAAAGACGAACGAGGAAAAGAAGAAAGAAGAGATTGATAAAGTTCGAGATTCAATCTATGCTTTGTTCATCAATGTCCAGTTGAGAAGGATATGGAAGCAACATCTTTTATTTATCAAGTTCATAGAATTTCTACCAAACAAAAAGAAGAAGAAGGATGATGTGTTCTTCCTATCATATATGTCACCTTGACAATAGTTGAGGCGTCAAGCTAATGACTTTAAAGAAGCGCTTCGTGGGAGGCAACCCACAGGTAGAGGTAACTTTTATTTTTCGCAATCTTAATTTTTGTTATTTGAATTTGTTTCTTTCTAATTGTGTGTAAACGTGCATTATGATGAAGAATTATTAACAACTTGCATTTGGTCTTAAGTTTCTGTTTGGGATTTTGAAATTTAAACTCTATTTTGTTGCTCATATCATTGCTCAATTCGATAAGTTTCACTAATGCATGCATTGTTGATTACTCATTGGTTGTCAAAGTCTCAAATTTTGTAGTAGCATGTTTGGCATTATTTTGATTGTTCATACTCTCTCTTAATATCATAGATGTGAGTTTTTTTGAGCCTAAACACTTAAATTATTTGTTGTGTGATTATCCAAACGTGTGTTATCCCTTCAGAACTTGCACTAATTCTGACTTGCATCACTTGTAACTTATGCATACATTGGGGCCATTTTGTTTAGTCGTTTGAGACTTTCTAACTACCCTATGAAATTTTTACCCTTTGCTACTCCTTTGAGCCTTGCCCTTTTATTTTGGTTACTAGCCACATTACAAGCCAAATACCTGACTTTAATTAAATCAATCACCTTACTTGGAGTTAGGTAGAATTTTTTTTATCTTGTCTTAATATAGTTTTAAGTTTGGGGTTGTTCATGGGATAACAACCTTTTAAGTTTGGGGTGGTGATTCTCACAAAAAGAAAAAAAAAGAAAAAAAAAATCAGTTTGTGTACTTTGATAAATAATATCTTCTTGGTTCTTTCGTCAATGTTTGAGAATCTCCAGAATGAAAAGATGAAGAAAAAAAAATGGTAGAATAATTTGGAAATATATGCCTAACTCCAAGTAGTAAAGCCTACTATCCCAAAATGTCATACCCTTATCTAAGCCCCATTACAACCCGAAAGTCCTCCAAAAACGTATGTGTTTGCTGCATTGTGATTGCTAACTAGAATTTTTTCAAGCCTATGGTAGTGAGATGCATGTTCTAGGATTTCAGTGATAAATTCATAACCCTTCTAAGCACTTGAGAGAAATTTTGGTGAGATTGTGTGAAGAGAGAGTTGAATTTGATAAATGAATGCCAAGGTGTACAAATCTTGTTATTTTTTGTAAGCAACCCTAGAGTATGATGGATGTTTTGTAGTAGCTGAAACTTTGAGAATTGAGTTTGATTTGAATTGAAAATTTGAGTTTCAGGTTATTTTTAACTGCACCAAATCTGAAATTAATTGTTGCTTGGGGACAAGCAATAGATTAAGATTAGGGTTGTGATGACTCTTCATCATATGCATAATTTTTATTGATTTTAGTCTTATTTATCTTTAATCATTAGTTAATTTAATAAGTTATTTGATATATTTTGTTGATTTTAGTTATTTGATTTAATGAAATGTTTATGTTCTTATTTGCTTAATTAAGTAGATATTTTTCGTAGTTTTGCGTTGTTACTTTGTTTTAGTACAGTGCTGAATTTTGGTGAGAAATCAACATGATCTATGCGGAGTATTTCAGCCATATCTGGAGTTGTAGATGTCCAATTAGAGTCAAACCAAGTCCAAATGAAAGCTAAGATCCATAGCTACAACTTTCATGAAGACACCGGAACCAAATTCAGACTCTAAAGAGGCGTAAAATGCAAACTACGTCAGACAACAGCTGTTGTGCGCCTAAAGCGCGCTATCCGCGCTTGCGGCGCATTTCCAGCATTTTGCCACTGCCAGGATGCGCCTGAAGCGCAAATGCTGCGCATGGGGCGCATTTCCAGCCTCTCACCACTGTCCAGGCATGCCCGGAGTGCAAATCCTGCGTCTGGGCGCGCGACGCGCATTAGCATTCATAAAAACACAATATTTTACTGTTTAGGGATCTTTTTGACTCTTGGGAAGTTGGGAGAATTGTGCCCTAGCATAGAAACTCAAAGACAGCCGTTTCTAACGTTATTGGAGCAGTTTTATCAAGAATCATTCATGAATCCTTCTTGTAATTCTTCTCTAATCTCTATCTTTTTATCTTTGTCATAAGTAACTAAACCCTATTTATTAGGGATGAGTATAACCAGATGAAACACTTATTTTCTGATTTGATTTCTAATTATATGAATGAGTTTATTGAATTATTTTTCTCATCTCTATGTTTAATGCTTGATCAATATTAAAATGTTCTACGATTTGTATTTTGATACGGAAGTTGACTTTACGAATGCTTGAGATGAGAAATTCTTGAATTTGTAGTCTAGGGATAGATGCAGGTCATGAAACCAATTAAATTAGTTGCAAAACAATAGTTTACAAGAGAATTTCTATAGGTAATGCTTAATTCTAATCTTAAATCTACTAAGGAATTAGGGGTTACTTTGGAATTAAAGGTTCTGTCACTAAGACATTAGGGCAAGAATAATAAAGAGAATTCGGTAGTAATTCAATAAAGGAATTCAGTAACTAGGATCAAATTAGGCACCAAAGTTGGATTCAAAGTAAAACTCATCCCTGACATTTTTCTCATTATAAAAGATCAATTTTATTATTGTTATTAATTTCAAATATTATTTCAATCAATTTGGAAACTTTTTGTTCAATTGCAGTAATTAAATATAATTCAATAGTAAAACGCAATCTTTGAGTTCGACACTCGGTACTACCGTTTTATTATTACTTGCGACGATTCAGTACACTTGTTGAAACGCTATCAATGCGTCAAAATTCTATTGTTTTTTTCAAACTCAATGCCAAGGAAATATGACAACATGCCCAGATCAGTCATCTCAAACTCCTACTCCATTCTGATCTTGAACTTCTAAAATTGTGCTTCATCACTACCAGTCAGTAGTACATCATCAACATAAAGACATATCACTAGTACAAGTGTTGCTACTGCCTTTTTGACATAAACTCCAGGCTCATTTACACACTTTTCAAATTGTTGCTCTATGAGGAATCTATCAATCCTCTTGTTCAAGGCCCTAGGAGCTTGCTTCAGGCCATACAAAGCTTTCTGCAGTTTGAATACATGATCTTCTTTGCCTGTTTTCACATATCATGGTGGCTACTTTACATACACTTCTTCTTCTATTGATCTATTGAGGAATGTTGATTTTACATCTAGCTGATGCATAGTCCAACCTTTGTAACTGGCCATTGAGACAAGGGTAAACACTTCATCATGATCCAGTTCATGTTTTTGCAAGAATCCATTTGCTACAAGTTTGGTCTTGTACTTGCAAATTTCTTCACCGGGCTTCAATTTTAGTTTATAGACCTATTTCACATCAATTGGTCTCTTGTTTACTGGCATGGTCATCAACTCCTAATTCTTGTTCTTCTTTACGACTTTGAGCTCTTCCTCCATTGCTAATCTCCATCTAGGATCACTCAAGGCCTCTTCATCACTTACTGGTTCTGATGCTCCCAACAAACCAAAATGAATTAATTCTCCATAATTGATGGCTGAGTCATATGTCACTTCATATGGATTAAATTTGACTAAAGGATTTCTAGCTCTTGTAGATCTTCTTACAAGTTTAGAAGTTGACTGACTTGTTGTCCCTACTGGCTGACCCTCATCCAGTTCCACTACTATTGCCTTACTGGTTGGACTGGTTGAGTTGATTGGTCTGTCTAGGCTGACTGCACTGCTCGAGTTGGCTTCACATTTTCCAATCTCGTCCTCTTAATTCATCCACCAGTATGTCCCTTCTTATCACTACCTTGTTCTTGTTTAGATCATACAACTTGTAAGTGCTAGTTGCATCATAACCCATCAACACCATTTATTCAACTCTGTCATTAAGTTTACAACCTATTTTGAACTGGCACATGCCTGAAGTATAATGAGCCAAACATTCTCAGATGATTCACAACTGAATTTCTTCTAGTATAGCCCTCATCAGGTGTTCTAGTGCCCATTCTTTTGGTTAGGCACCTATTCAAAATGTACACTGCATTTGATATTGCTTCTCCCCAAAATTTATTATGCATTTTCTTTCCCTTCAACATGCTTATAACCATATTCAATATAGTTATGTTTCTTCTTTTAGTAGTGTCATTATGTTGTAGAGTGTATGATGCAGTCACTTTATGCAACATTCCATCTTTTTCACAAAAATTTAGAATTCATGAGAGTTATATTCTTCTCCTCCATATGTCTTTATGATTTTCAGATTAAGACCACTTTAATTTTCTGCCATCATCTTGAAATTTTTAAGAACCTCAAGGACTTCATTTTTTTTCTTTTGATTAGATATATCCTAATTTTACTTGTAAAATTATCAATGAATGATACAAAATAGTTATTACCTCATATTGACACTTCTTCAAATGGACCAGAAACATCAAAAAATATTACCTCCATCATTTTTGAAGATCTAGTTGGCAATTCTAATTTGAATGAATTCTTATGTTGCTTGGCCTGACAGGACTCCTCACATATCTCCTTAGGTATCTGAATTGCTAGACTTCCTAGCACCATGCCCCTGCTTTCAGCAATTGAAGACTTCTGAAATTCAAATGTCCAAACCTCTAATGCCACAACCAATCATCATTTCTGATTTCAGCAGCTAGACACTTGTTCTCATTGATCTAGATATCAATCTTTAAGGTTCTATTTTTGGATAGTGGTGCCTTCAATACAAGTCTCTTTTCCCTATCAAACATATTCATGTGTCCATTCTCCATATTCATAGAGTATCCTTTCTCCAACAACTTTCGAAGGCTTAGCATATTGTTCTTCATATTTGGCACATACAACACATCACATATGAAGAATTGCTTGCCATCACTTCTTTGAATCAAGAACTTGCCAACTCCTTCAACTATCACTGTGTTATTATCTGCAAATTTGATCTCCCTTTTCACCTTCTCATCAATGCTCACAAACCAATCTTTATGGCCAATTATGTGATTTGAGCAGCATGTGTCAAGATGCCATAATCAAGGGTAATCATCTTATGTGCTTGTAGCAACCATCAACAAAACTTCATCAGAATCAGAATTGTCTGCCTGGGCCAATTGAGCTTCACCATAATCTCTTTGTACCTTCTTAGATCTACATTCATCTTCAAAATGCCCTCATTTTTTAGAATTATAACATTGAATCCTCTTCTTGTCAAACTTCTTCTTTCCAAATAGTTTGTTGCTTTTATTATTGTTGATTTCTTGAACTTTCAAGCTCATCATCTTGATCCTACTTCTAGTGCCATTTTGACTTGCCCTTCCACTTATTTTTCCATCCATCTTGATTGGACTTCTTGTTGACCTGAGCTTGCAGTGCCTGTGCTTCGAATCTTTCTTTTACCCTTAATTCATGAGATTCTTGGGAGCTTTGCAGATCTTCCAACTTCATTTTATCAAGATCCTTTGATTCTTCAATTGCCACCACTATGTGATTGTATTTTTTTGTTAATGTCCTCATAATTTTTTCAATGATCACCACCTCAATCATCACTTTTCCATTGGCTTTCATCTGATTAGTGAATATCTGCACTCGATTGAAATAGTCAACCACATTCTCATTGTCCTCCATTTGCAGCAGCTCATACTTCTTTAACAATATTTGAAGTGTGATCTTCTTGGTCTTTTCACCACCTGTGTACTATTTCACCAAGATGTCTCAAGTCTCCTTTGATGTAGATACCTTTGAAATCCTCTCAAAGTTGTTTGAATCCACACTTTGCTAGATTTAAAATAATGTCTTGCAATCTCTTTTCTTGCAATCTTTGAAAGTGGCCTGTTGTCTTTTTGTAGGATTTGCACTTAGCTGCTAATAGTCATCTTAAACAATCTCAAACACTTCTTGAGCTCCCCACAATGACCTCATTGATGCAGCCCATCTCTCACAGTTCTTCCCATCCATAATTGGCAAGTTAGATGGAAATCTCTATTCATTCATGATTTCTCTTCTTTCTTTTACTCACTTGTCTTTCCCAATTTGTAATCCCCTCACTTTTCTCTCGTGTTTCCCAAGATTGAAACTCTTGCTCTTGATGCCTATTGTTAGAACATGTTGTAAAACTAAGAGGAATTGAAATTGAGAATAAAAGAGTAAAACATAATGTTCTGGTAAACGAAGATTGATTATTCACTTACAAAGAATGTTTTTGGTATCATAAATTTATATCAAACAGTTTACACACTAACTATGAAAATAAACTTAATTAACTTCTAACTGTATTATAACTTTCTTAACTAATTACAAGTCACTTTCAATTATATTTAACAATAACAAGCTCAATCGATGCAATTATTTTCCAATATGATTTCTGATGGATGTTTATGCATCCTACCAATTACACTCATTTCTTTTTTTCACTTTCTCCTTTTCTTTTCAATTTCTAACTAATTCTAACTTTGGTCGATAACTTATATACAACTTATTAATGGTGAAGGGTGACACAGTAAGGAAATGGAAAGGGTGGAGAAAGTAGAAGGAAAGTTCGCTTTCACGTTATATATAATTATATTTGATATTGATTTTAATATATCACGATCACATATGAAATGATTATAAATTAATATCAAAATTTATATATATGATCTATATGATATTAACTTTAAATCTATTGATCGATTTTAAAAAATATTTTTCTGATATAATATTATTGAATGAGTGTAATTTTTTTCTTGGTCTATAAATAAAATGATAAACAAATTTACACAACTGTGAGATTAACCACAAAATGCAAAGCAACAAACAAAGAATGAGCTTAAATTATCTAGATGCACAAAAATTGTTACCAAGACACATTTTCCAATATATATACTCGGTATACCATCAACATGTGGGTTTCACTAAATATTCATTGAACATGTGTGAATCCAAATTATTTATCAAAGCCCACAGAAATTCCACCTTGTGATCAAAATAGTACTATTCCTACTAATCTTCTAAGAAACTTTCTCTTATAGATATAGATAAAAAAAAAATATACCACATTTTTTTTAAAACTAAACTATCTATTATTACACAATTGTAATCCTGAAGATAATTGAGATATATGTAAAAAGTTGACTTATCTAAACATATATTTTTCAAATGGTCAGAAAATTTACATATCTATCATTTGTATCACATCATTTCATATCAAGAATATACAAAGATTTCTCTATAAGCTATCTTATATCACTGCATTGATTCTGTTTCTCTTGCATTAAGTTGAACTTGTCTCTCATTACCTATGTTCCCTTCTGAAGTATCATTAAGAGATTGTGTTATGGTGAATGTTATAGGTCTCACATGTTTTGCTTCACAAACACTATGCAATGGCAAACGACATACAGGACATGTGGATTGTTTTCTTAGCCACATGTCAATACAATAAAGATGAAAAGTGTGACCACAATATGGTATTATGCGCAATATTTCCTTTTCTTTGTAATCTCCCAAACATATCACACACCTGCAAAAAGCAAATTGAAATTATTAGATATCAAAACACACCCTTATTTGTCTCACCTTATTTTCAATTTAGAAAAAAAAACAAAATATTGGTCCTGTTTGTGCTAACACGTCAATTCTATTGAATATTTCAATTAAATTTAAAGTAATTTTGTTTATACTAGCATTAGATTATTTTTGTCTATCTATTAAAAAATTCAAGTATAGAGATAAAACTATAAAAAAAATTTACTTATAAGGACAGCATTCTTTCATCTTATAAATTAAATATATAAAATTCTAATATAAAAACTTATTTATTTGGGTCATCCATCAAATTACCTGTTCATTAAAAATAATTTTGACACCTATTTATTTAGATCATCCACTAAATTACCCATACACCAAAAATTAATGGTGACACCTCCCATTTTATAAGTCGATTTTGTCTGACATAAATTAGACCTAATATATATGTATGTGTTAATTGAGATAGTAGAATAGTAAAAACAACATAAATGAAATTGCACCAATGTTTTTTTTTTAAATGTATTTTATTTTAGCAAATGCTTGTTTTAAATAAGTTATTTTTAAGATTAAAAAAGTTATTTTAAAAGATCTATTTATAAAAAAAATAAAAAAAAAATACTTTGTGAGGGATGTTGTAGTCAATATATATGATATGCAAATTAGAGACTAGACTTAACTGTGTACACTCAATGGTACTGAAGGCCTCTTGATTGAAATTTAAAGTGGGGATTGCAGCAACAAATGAAGGTTCAGGGGTATTACCATGATATTCTGGCTATCAAGTAAACAATGCAAAAATTAAAATCTGAATAATTCAACTTGAACAATTACATTATGAGATAAACTAAAAAATATTATTTGGGTAAAGTTAATACTCAAGAAACACATATATAAGTCATCACTAATTACCAAAAGAAGTCCCACTACAAGAAAAATTATATTAAGAGGCAATAATATATACATTTTAATTAATAATAATAATAAAAATTATATTTGTTTTCCATATTTAAAAAAAAAATCACCCATTTCATCATCCAATTGAAATTTTACACCGGATATACAAACAAATTTCATCATGTATATAAGCCATTTTCTTCAAAAATAACAAACATGAATTTCAATCTACCCATGTATAAAAATAAGAACAATAATCCAGAAATCAAAATTTTCAATATAAAATAAAGTCAGAGTTTAATTTCAATTAATTGACTTAATTATGTAATCATGGTAACAAAATAAAGTCAACTCATATAAGATTGTATAAAAAGCAAAAGTCAAAGTTAAAATTTACCCGTTCAATATCATTTCTTGATTCAATTTCGTATATAGTTCGTGATCTCACACGTTGTCCTCTAAATCTCCCACAAAGTATTCTTGAGCATACAAATACAATGAAAGATGCACTCAATCCAAATCCAATAACCGTAGTAACCAAATTAGTACCTGAACCCATCATATTAATTAATTCTACACCCCACACTTCACAAAATTAAACCAATCTA
Source organism: Cicer pinnatifidum (assembly GCA_037974775.1). NCBI lineage: Eukaryota > Viridiplantae > Streptophyta > Magnoliopsida > Fabales > Fabaceae > Cicer > Cicer pinnatifidum. The sequence continues at coordinate 42,144,806 of JBBPBR010000007.1, forward strand.
TTTTAGACCAAATTAATCTCACAAACCCAAGATAAAGAAGAAAAATAATCTCCAAGGTATATAACTATATAATATATGACCCACAAGGCCACAAGTTCTAAAAGATAAAGAAGATGATAAACGAAGGAAAACAAATTAATGAGGACAGAAATAATAACCCTTTTAATAAAAGAATCAATTTTTTTTTTTATGTGGAATCCAAGTGGCTTTGGTCTGACTCAAAGTGAAGATGAATGGTGAGAAAGAGAAGTAGAGAGTTGTGGAAGAAGAAGGTTGATTCTATTGCTTCTTGGAATCATATTCGTGGGGTCCATTTTTTTGATTTTGACCAGCTGAAAAAGAGGTTCTTTAAATCTAACGGTTAAGGGGTGGGTATCATATCTTTGTTTTAGGCAACATATGATCTTAAGGTTGAGAAAAGTACATGTACTTATCTAAGTTTAAAATGGGATTTGCATCTTCTCATATTTGAATTAAATATGAAGGATTATATTCATTATCTCACCATTAAAATATATTAGTTTTTATTTATAATTTTTAAATTATAAATTTAAATATATTTTAATAGTAAAATGGTGAACATAATCTATATTAGATTTTATTTATAATTTTTTAAATTATAAATTCAAATATATTTTAATAGTAAAATGGTGAACATAATCTCCTTTTCTTTGAATCAAACATGAGAGAATCTCAATCTTTTAATTTGTATAGTATATA
>JBBPBR010000007.1:42169711-42193669 GCA_037974775.1 Cicer pinnatifidum
TTAACAAAAGTCTAATGGTGAAACGTTCACTTTCTATTTTTCGTTATCATACCAAACACGTGAGTTGGTGCAATAATAAATATTGATAAAACACAAAACATGGTGGTAAATAGGTAATGATTTAAAAAAAAAAAATATTAGTGATTAATTGTTAATTTTTGTTAGACTCAACCAATAACTTCTTTATTATGTTTCTTCTTCAAACTACCAAAACATTTTATGATTTCAATTTGGTAACCACTTTAGTAATAAAATTGGTAACGATTAAGCAAATGAATTATTAATAATATGTTTTTCCTTAAGGGATTAAGAACATGTTCTTGCAAATGAATTATTTCTAACATTGACTATGGTATCATGCTCCTCGGATGCTACAAAAAATAAAAAATTATTTTTGTGTTCTTAAAATATGAGAACAAACCATTAGAGATGCTGTTTCAATATTATGTCATGTTTCCATTTGTGTGTTTGTGATATACATTCAAGAAGAAATTTTCATAACTTTCATCATTTGCCATATAATTATGTATATTTGCAAAATTGAACAGAGGTAGCTTTATCAAAGATACGTAGAAAAAGTAAAATATTAAAGTAAGCATGGTCAACTAAATTAAAATTACAAAGGTAGCATTAACCAAAATTGGCGGATATATCTGTTTCTTGGCGCAGATTGCAGGCATATGTAGTAAATAATTTTGATTTTGGATGATTTTGTGGCTAGTACTGATTAACACGGTTCATTTTGGACTTTAGTAAATATTAACCTTATCCTACTAATCCCAAATAGGAAATATGTTGACTATGTTATTCACTTATTCTTTTTTAACTTCAGCATATAATCACTGAACCACAAGCAATGAAATCACAAAACCTTTTTTTTTTTTTTTTACCAACTTAATCCCTCCACCGGAGATAATTTTGTTTGAATAGTCTCAAATACTAAATGTAGATATCATTTTTTAATTAAAATTTTGTAATTTGCTATGTTAGACGAAGATCAACAACTTCTTATATTTTTAGATTTATTTATTTTAAATCGATTCAGTGAAGTCGAATTATTAATTATTTAATTTTTTTTGTCTATCAAAATTTATTGACACCGTTTCAGTTGAAATCACAATGACTTATTATTGTATAAGGCTTTTATAAGGTGAAGTCTAAAGAGGACAAATACATGCAATACTTATTGGTATGTCAAGTGTGAGTTAGAAGTTTTATATTTGATGGAAAAGTAGATGTTGAACATCATATTAATGAGATGACTCATATACTCAATGTTTTAATGTTTTGGGTGAATATGTGGTTCTCAACTTATTTCTTTTATTGTTCTTAGACTAAAGCAGTATCGACCTCCCCTCATGAGCCAACAGTGGCATGAGAGCTGATTGTTTCACTTATAGGTGTGATGGACTTCGTATATTGAAAGTTTCCTTACAATGATTGTCGGACGACGTGTCTCGTTGATGTATGTGAGCCAACAAAGGTGAAAGTGTATGTAGATGAAAAAGTTTATATTTGAGGAAGAGCATATCCATACGAATGAATGGACTCACACTTTAAAGAGAGTTTGTTGGTGCACTAAGTGTGAGTTAAAAATTTCATATTTGATTAAACAATAAATGTAATATTCGATATACAAGTGAGATGACTCATATATATAATGACTTTAGATATTTTGTGAAGATACAATATTAAACTCACTGAGACTCCAATTTCGATAATGAAGGAATAAGTCATATCCTTATATACCAAAATAATTTTTTTTTTTTTTAATATTTGAACGGGTGACAAGTTACAAAACAACAACCTTAACATTGTACCAACCCCACCAACATGATAATTAGAACTTTGTACATGTTACCAAGTTGGTACAATTTTCATTAACCAAATAAACCCATCCAAGTTGCAGGGAGATCAACTTGCAAGTACATATCAATCAAGCACACCATATAACTAATTAAAAAACATTACACTAAGACATGTACACATAAATAATTGAATACATAAGTATATCTTATTCACTCAATTCCAAAACTTTCCACATATAAATACAACAACATATCAGCACCATTATATCAATCCAATAATATAACCTCCACAGCCAAAAAAAACACTGAAATCAAGTTAAACCTCATTCTCATCAAGTTCTTTTTTTTTTTTTTCTTTCTCTTCTTCCATATTAATCCATATATATTATGGCTGGAGCTGAAGCTACAAAATATGCTTCTGCTACAAACAACATAACCAAATCAAACAAACCAAATATGAGAAGATTCATTGGTGTGAGACAAAGGCCATCAGGAAGATGGGTAGCTGAGATCAAAGACTCATCTCAACATGTAAGATTATGGCTTGGAACCTATGACACACCAGAAGAAGCAGCTCGAGCTTACGACGAAGCCGCTCGAGCTTTACGCGGAGAAAACGCTCGAACCAATTTCGCCGCATCAGCATCGATTAACCAAACCACAGGAAAATCAGATGAAGGACTAATATCATCACCAAATGAATTGAGAAACAGTTTAAGCTTTGCTTCCTTGAAAGCCAAGTTAAGTAAGAATCTTCAAAGTATTATGGCAAGAGGTGGTGATCATAACAACATTAACAAGTCTTCAAAGAGTAGAGTGAGTGACCATTTTACCTTTGCTAGCATATTCAACCGTAGGAATACTAATTACCATCAAATCTCTGCATTGGATATGAAGAACATTGAAAAAGTTGTGCAGCCTAGCATAATTGTTCCACCTAATGATGGTGATCATCATCCTAATCATAATCATAATTACCCTTCTAGTGTTTCTGATTGTAGTTCTGAATGGTTTGGATTTCAGAATCATGGATTAGATTCTGATGGTTCTGATACAGTGGAGAATATTAATAATATTAATAATGTTAATAATAATGTTGTTAGTGTTGGTGATCAAGGTTTTTTGGATCAACTCATGGGGTGGATTGATGATAGTTCTGATATTTGTGCAAGTGATATTCAAGGTTCAAGTAGTAAGAGGTTTAAAGTTTCTTCTTCTGTTCTTGTTCCTCCAACTTTCTCTGGATCTTCTCCTTATGATTGTGGTTCACCTTTTAGTGGTTATGCATCTCCATATAATAGTTGTGGATCCCCTTGTAATGGTTATGCTTCTCCTTATTATGGTAGGAAGTGAAACTTGGTGTTTGGATTGATAGTAAGTTTGGCAAAGTTATAGTGGACTACTGTAATTTTAGAAAAAACTAAACTTTCTAGTTTCAAAAAACGAAGTCTATGTTTCGATCGATAGTCATTTTGGCAGAATCATGGTCGACTATTGCAATTTTGACAAAAATTAAACTTTTGAATTTCAAAAAATCATAGTATATGTTTGGATCAACGGTGATTTTTTTGAAACTCCAAAGTGTAGCTTTTGCTAAAATCACTGCATCTTACCATGATTCCGCCAAACTCACTATAATTTCGTCAAACTCATTGTTGATTCCAATATGTATGTAGTGATAGTCATGGATGTACTTGACTTATGTTTATTGATGCCTGCAAAACAAATTGTAATGAGCATCTTTTCAAACAAGTTAGTTAAGATCATAAACTCCATGTTATGTATGTTGAAGAAAGAGTTGAAGACTAAGTTCTTAAAGCATGTACATATAGAACAGAACTTTGGCTTATGTTTAATAATGCCAAAAAGATATGAAGTTAATGATATATGTAAGTTTAATTTGGATGCAAAATGAACTCTCTTTTGAAGTTGATTTTATCTTGGATGTAACATATAAAAGTTTAAGTTGATATATTTGAGTAATGTAATTAAAAGTCTTTTGAATGAATATGTATTGGCAAAAAATTTCGGTTAAGATAAATATATCCTTTTTTTTTGCAACTAGTGTTGTCATTAGAGATGTAAAATTAGTTACAAACTTATTATTTTAGTTAAGTGTTAATTATAAATTAATTGTGTATATAAATTTCATTAATCTACTATTGTAATTATCTTTTTCATTTAATTAATATAATTTAATATCAATATTTTATAAATTTTATTGACTATGTTCTCCTTTGATTTTAGGCTCTTCCCACGTGGGGTGTAAATTTGGATCTATCGATAGTCTGAGAGAATAATGTGTGGCTTGGTAGGTACACCTATATATGGATTGCACCAAATTATAATTGTTTTTACATGTACTAGTAGCTCTGTTGTGGATAACAGCAGACTTACTATAAAAATTTATTTTATTTAGTTTAATTAAGAAATCCAACTCAACACCATATTAACCACATAAGGATGCCATAACTGCGTTTTTGGAAGAAATCTAATAATCAGGGACTAAAAGTTCAAGAATTTCTAATGAATGATAAGAGTAGAATAAATTTTTTTAGGATACTAAAACCATATTTACTCCAAATTACATGAACCAATAGCTTTTTTTTTTATTTTTATTTTTATTTATTTTTTTTTATACAGAAACAAGGACCAAAAGCTTATTAACCTTAAATAATAAATAAGTAACATTTATAATGTTCCAATAAAAAATTATTGTACAAAAATTCAATGACAAAAAATTTGCTTGAGAGAGAATGAAAATGATTAGATAGAAAAAAGAAACTCTTCACTTCTCATCTTAAGAAAAGTAAGATTTTATGAATTACAATAAAGAAGACTCTCAACCATGTCGACAATTTTATTCCTTTTAATGGATGGAGTTGACATATATGGCGACATTTCCTCAAGATCGTCTCGTCCAGTTACTAATAAAATTCTTTCTTACAAAAATAGAGTTTTGACTTTTATAAGAAGAATTATAATGTTTAAGTTGAGCCTTTATACATCTCCTAAGAATGCGATTAAGGTGGTAATGAAATAAATTTAATTGTATTAGGAGAATCACGATGTTTTAGTTGAACTTATATATCTCTTGAGGACTTGTGTCCTATTTGTAATAATGATTTAGAAAGTTTGATGGCACAATCTATATGTGCATATATGCTGATGTGAATATTACACTACAAGCTTTTGAGAGATAGTGCCCAAATTGTTTTTAGGATTATCAAAACAAATATTTTCAATGTACTTTGTCTACGCTCACACATTTTATTAGAAATATTTTTAGAAAGTTACCCATATGATATCACAAGTGCTCCAGCTCAAGTCAATATATTCAGGCTGCGGTAATTGCTTACAAACTGGATCATTGCACAATGTGCCAATTATTTTTTACGTGACACATTAATTTAAAAAATTCTATTGAATCAAAGAAATACTATAGAATTGGTTCATAAAGAAGAAATGTCATATGATTAAGAAGTTTATTTTTAACAAAAAAATTAAGAATATTGTTTTTTGATTTTTCTTTTGATATGTTATTTTTTAGTATTATTAAATGTGATTAAGAATGTGTGATTATTTAATTTTAAAATATAATTATTTGATAATATTTTTGAAAATTATGAATTTGCTTTAAAAAATATTAAAAGAACGACTCTTTTTTAATAACGACAAGATTAATATAGTTTGAATTTGTATTTAGAGATTATTTATAATTTATTTATTTTAATAAATTTAAATAAAATTGAAATTTTGATGTTTTAAAATAATTTATAATTATAAAAATTATATATTTTTTTATTAGAAATTTATTTTTTTAAATTCGATCAGTTCTTAAAATATTAGGACAAACGTGAGTATATTCAATCAAATCTTATATACCTTATTTCAACTATATAGTCCCATATATTGACAACCTCATTATCTCTCTCATTTCAATGCAAATTTGGTTCATTCCTATGAGCCTTCGCCTAAAAACATGTTAGGAACTACTCAATGAACGCAATCATAATTATTGTTAATGTGATGTGATATTATATTAACCATTAAACCCTTACTATATTTTCATTTATAATTTGCATGAATATTTTTTTTTCTTTTACGATTTGCATATGAAAATGCAAAAATTATTGTCATAGTAAAAAAATTGGCTAGAGAGGGGATAATAATTGCTAGGACATTTGGAAACTTTTATTTTTTGTAAAAAGATATAAACACTAATTATACACCAAAATATATGATATGCCATCATGTATAAGATTGAATTTATAAAATCGGTTAGTTCTCTTTGAAAATATTATCGGTTTTCATTTTAAAAAAAGTTATATTTATTCTAAATTGTTAACAAAAAGATGTAAGAAAACTATCAGAATAAAGAAAAGATGGAAAACAAATTAAAAAGAATGGATTTTGAGAAATAATAAAAATAATGACATTTTCAAATTTTCTCTATTTAAAAAAATGGAAAGTGAAAATAAACATGCTTTTATGACTGATTTACTTTATGAAAATAATTTGCATTTTTATTTTTTAGAATATGTATTTATTTTACTTTAATGTGATACTCTTGAAATGAATGATTATATTAGAGAAAAAATAAAATGCTAATTAATAAGATATATTTTAAAATATTTAGATTTTTTTGATAATTTTATTATTTATAAAGATGTAGATGATTATTCACTTTAAAAGTCTATTTTATTTTATTTTTTATATTTATTGTAATTAACAAATAAATTTACTCAAATTTTAACAAATTAAAATAAAAAAATATTTTTATAAAATAAATTATTATATACTGCTAATTGTATAGTCACTGAGAAAATAACACATGATTAGGGTGCAAGAGGAGACAAATTTGAGGTGTGTACACCTTTTAACTGCATGTAGTCATGCTCCTCAAGAAGGCTCAGTTAAAATCGGACACTTAATTAAAATATGTAATAAAATTTGGATCGTTGAATTTTAATCAAGCGAAATAAGTGAGCATCACTCTACGAGTCTATACATAGTGATACTGCACATAATCCGGATTGAGAAGAGACATCTACGAAACGGTGCGTTTTAATTAGGACTAAGCTATGATTATGAAGTGATGTGTTTGCTTTTATTGTCAGTACTTTATTTATCGCTCTCTCTTGCGTTCTGTAATTTGCCCCAAATCTCAGACCTAGGGTTTCACTTGCAAACCTTCTTCCTCCGACAAGGTACCAATCAGTCGACGAAACATCAGATCCAGCACTACTCCTCCTTCTTCCTTCTACGATCCATCAAATTCCCATCCCTTTTTCATTCAATTTCACCGTTTCCAAATCTCAGTTCTTACATTGAATTGCAGGTTGATTGCAAAAGAATATCGTAGCTTTGAAGAAAATGAAGCCCATTTTTTGCGGAAACCTGGATTTCGACGCAAGACAATCTGATGTTGAAAGGCTTTTCAGAAAATACGGGAAGATTGATAGAGTTGACTTGAAGTCTGGTATGTCACTCTTCATCATTTAATTTTTTTTATGATTAATTTTAAGTTTAGTTTTAGGATTAGGTTTAAAGTGCTGCTTTTGTAGCTCAATTAGTGATTTACAGTTTTTTTAGCTCAATGAGTGTTCTTATTATGGCTTGTGCTTTATAATTATATAAGTTTGGTATATTTGGTGGCCAAGTATTATTTTTGGCTGTGATAGTTGTGATGAATTTGCTGGAGTTTTTTTTTTTTTTTTTTTGCTTGACATGTTGTTATGTTGTGGTTGGATAGATTGTGTGCCCGATCACATATTATAGAGGTAAGTTTTGTTACGATGAACGTATTCACAGATTGGTGACCGGCATAAGGCGTTAATGGATGATGGTTATTGTGGCGGTGTTTGATGAATTTGAAGTCAAGATGAAAGTGTCCTGTGTTGAGTTGCAGTGGGGTTATAGTACTGTTTGGGGAAAGGAAAATGTTATGTACAACCATTGAAAGCAATTTGTTTTTCCAAGAACTCATTGACCCTTTTTTGATAAATGTTTGGACTTGCACGCCAATATTCTAAGAAAAAAGATAAGGCCAAAATCGTACATGATTTTGAAACTGTTGATCATTTCAAATTGGATTTTTTTATATGCTTTGCACATTTGGAAAAGGAGAGTGCTAGTAGTACAATCATTTTATTTTGTTTGCCTGGCATTTATGTCAATGCACAGGATGGGCTGTACAAGAGCAGAAGGGATGTTCTTTTTTTGGCCTTAGCTTTTTGAACTTTCTGTTTTCATTCTAAATTTGATTTGGAGCATGCTTTCATCTTCAACCTCTACTTCCATCCTCAAATGATTCTTAAAAGGGTCAAGATGATGTTCTTTGACTTGTTACTTATAAATGGATGTACATTTTCTTTTCCTTTAAAACGAAGAAAAACTGTCATTTAGATATGAACCCCCATACTCAAAACTTTCTTTGTGGCAGGATTACTTGGAAAGTTGGAATGTCCATGGTCTTCTTGGATGGATGTGCTTCTCTGCATTTCTTTATAGAATGTGCCCCCGCTTCTCCTTCTTGTATTTTTCCAGAAGAAATATTCTGATCCGCCTTAGCCCTGCCATTCTGCATTCCCTCAACATTCATTGCTTTTTCATTCCTCATGACTTTTGCTCAGTGTTCAATTTCCGACATGTTTCAACATATGAACCATGATGATTTCGCAACTGTGGCAGGTGTTGTGGTACTTCCTAACAGTTTATTTCTGTTTTATGTTGAATTTTTCTCTCATACTCATCTGATATGCTGATGCGGCATTCCTCTCTACACCGTCTTCATGAAAGGAGTCTTCAAATGTTTATATCTGAAATATTTCTGTGTGGTTTTGTTTTTAACATTTTTGTTTTATAGGGTTTGCTTTTATCTACATGGAGGATGAACGTGATGCCGAGTATGCAATCAGACGACTTGATCAAACAGAATTTGGTAGAAAAGGGCGCCGGATTCGTGTTGAGTGGACTAAGGTACACCGTAATCATAGTGAATTGCAATGGTAATTCCAAAACAACTATGATTGTTATGCTTCATCATCATGTACTTTAAATCTTGGCGTGGCTCATGGGTATCGTTTTGGGAAACTTTACCACATTGGATTTTGACGATGGTGCATGATTTTTTCATGAGAATTGCAATACTTTCGGTACAAGTTCTCATTCGTGTGACACATGCATGTGCATTCAAATGAACTTGTTCTCGTAGCTGCTACTCTATGTAGTCAGTTGCGGCCGTCGCAGCCGCAATCGCAGCGTTGCGTCGTGTCACGGTTGCAATCGCAGCGCTGCGTCGTGTTGCATTGCGGCAGCCCTGCGCTACGCAAAACGGTGTTGAGGCGCGGATTAGGGTTGCGGCCGTAGCGGTGTTCTTTGCAGTGCAATCACGGGTGGGAGAAGACGAATACACGCAGTGAAGTCAGAAACACCCTCACTTTTTAAAATGTTTTAGGGTTTTTTAATTTCTTTTTTGTCTTTTTCTTTCTAGGTTATTTTTAAGTATAAAAATAAAATAAGAAAGGGTATAGACATTCAGTAATTGTACTGGACCTTACTTCTATTTGAAAGCTATGTTCTGAAGTTTCTTCTCATCACCCTTCTTCTCCTACCAACATAGCTTTCTTTTCAAAGCAGAGATTTCAACTCGTCCCTGTCTTCTCATCCCTGCTCTGTTCTCGTCCCTACCAACAGAGCTTTCTTCTCAAAGCTTTCTCATAGTACCCCATTATTGTGCTCTGTTTTTTTGTTTCTGCGTTTACAGCCCTCTATTTTGCTTTATATTATATCTGAAATATTAGTAGCAATGAACTTTAAAGTTATGCCTAATGAATATGTATTAAGTGTTAGCATTTTTCTATTTTTTAGGCTCTATATGTGTATGGTATAAATTGCTTGTAATGTTTCCCTAGACTTCGATGTAGCGGTCATACCACTACCTGCTACACCGCTATAGCGTTTTGGGGGTTGGCCGCTACGCTACGCTATCTGCTACTGACTACATAGCTGCTACTTATATTCTTTTCTTAATGAAGGATTTTCAAATGATTTCGGTGATTCTGGGTATCTTAACGTTCACTAAATGTAATTATATTATGATTTGCAGCAAGAACGTGACAACAGAAGGTCTGGTGGTGATTCAAAAAAATCTTCAACTAATACAAGACCATCAAAGACTTTGTTTATCATAAATTTTGATCCCGTTCACACCAGGTCAAGGGATTTAGAGAGACACTTTGATCCCTATGGGAAAATATCAAATATAAGGATCAGAAAGAATTTTGCTTTTATCCAGTTTGAAACCCAGGAGGAAGCCACTAAAGCTTTGGAAGCTACTAACCTGAGGTTATAATTACCTTCTCAATTGTTGAATAGTTAATATATATGTTGATAGCTCATTTGTTTAATATTTGATGTGCAGCAAGTTTATGGACCGTGTTATCACAGTTGAGTATGCTATAAGAGATGATGATGTCAGAAAGGATGGATACAGTCCTGATAGAAGAGGTCGCGACTCCCCTGATGGGAGGTACGGTCGTGGCAGATCCCCGAGTCCTTATCGTAGAGGTAGGGGTAGCCCTGACTATGGTCGTGGATCGAATCCAGCTTCTAGACCAGAGCCAAGAGGAAGCCCCAAGTATGAACGAGCTGAAAGCCCAATGAATGGAAGATATGATAGGTGTGTTCTGATTAAATTTTTTTAAAAAAATAATATTTGATAGTGTTATATATATTATTATATTTTGATTATTTTATTGTTCCTGCAGCCGATCTCCCCCACCTCGAGATAGGTCACGAGATAGGTCACGATCCTGAGGAGTAGCTGAATAGAACTGTGTGTGAAATTATTGCTGGACCATTTTCATTTCATTCCAACTTATGTTACTCCATAGTTTGGCAGCAGAAAAACTCAGACTTATTTATTGTATTTACTCTTATGTTTGGTTAGGATCTAGATGTGCGATGTGCAAAGACATTATATATTAATATTAGGTATATAGTTGTGTTACTTATCAAGTTTTATGTTTTTTATTGAAAAATGATTTATTTAACCTTACTTTGAACCGAGGGTGATCCTGATCCTCGTTGCTTGTTCATATATATATATATGAATAGAAGCTGTGAGCTTTCTTTAGTAAATTTCATTCACAGGGTTAGTCTTGCAGACGCATCCTTGCTTCTTCTGTTTCTTCTTTTTGGTTGACTTGGTTATAGTCATGAGTTTTGTTACAGGTGATTTAATTTGTTTTCATACGTAAGGCTTTATTTCGAAAGGTTGTGCTCGTGCTGCTTGGTTGGATGATTACAGATTTTGATTTCAAATTATATGGACAAACTGGATTTTTCATCTATGTTTGATAGTTGAAACAGTGTCAGAGCATGAGCTTTGTACTCACTTAGTGATAAAATGTCAGATCTCGCGTTTTTGTTATCTTCTTCTGCCTTCATTCAAGCAAGCATGGGATTATATTTTGTTTGACAAAGTTAAATGGCTAGCTTATAAGGAGGGAAAGTGAAAAGGTGATTATTAATTGAAGCTTTTAAAAATGAGTTGTGTGGACTGCTTAGTTAGATTTTTCGTTTTTCTACTGTTGTTATTTTTGCTTATAGTTATTTTGCATCTTTTATCTATCATCAATCAAGTGTTAGAAACTAATTATGTATTTTTTTATTTATATTATCTTCATTTATGTCTCATTATTTTTGCTGTTATTTTATCTTCATTTTATTTATATTATCTGCTTTGTTTTTTCACAAAAAATATTTCTTTTTAACGTTAATTATTTGCATTTTGAATTATACACATTAAATAAACATATTATATCTCCCTAAAGTTAACATATATCGTTCTTAAATTTCTTAAATAGCAATAGCAATTCTTTTAATTTTTTTTAGGAAAAAACGTAGCTCATTTCTTTCATCAAAACTTGTTTAATCAATACACGAGGATCTTAAAAAAGATGAACACTAAGCTCTTGCAAGAAGATAAGCTTTCATGTAAGGTTGTCTTAACAAAGACCACATTAAAATGTAATGTAGGTGGGACAACTACATTTGCCTACACTGAATAATAATCAAACCAAACTAATTAGAAACGTCTATTTGAGAACTATGAATAACATCCACTAATATTTTACAGTATAATTCAAAGAGGATATGATCAGCTTCCCATTTCTCCATCCACTGAAGTGCTAGTAAGAGACCCATTGTCTTCCCTTCGTAGAACTCCATTGAGCTGAAGGACCAAGAAGTTTGGCCATGCTGAAGAGCTGAAAGCACCATTTTATTCCTTTAAATTTATGATGATATATGGTCTTAATCATTTTCTGAATGTATATTTTTCTAATATTCTACCCAGATTAATTACATGCATTTTTTTTCCATCCAAGTTTGTGATTAATCTCTCAAGATACCAACCAAGTGATTCAACAAGTAGTTAATGACAAATTATCCAAAAATTCTGAGTTAATATTCTAATTAAAATAATTATTCGTTACATTATATTTACATCCAAATTATCAGGACCTCGATCCTGTAAAAAATTAGAGGATTAAATTATTCCATAAAATCCCTCAAAATACCAAAGTTAATCAAAGAATTTGGAAGCACTAAATCGATATCAAATATCTTGTCATCCACGTAAGGACCCAATAATCTCACACTGATATTACATGTGTTTTTTTTTTCTTCTTTTGGATAAATGATATTACATGTGTTTTTTTTGACATAGTGTTAGAATATTAAAAAATATGGTATACTATCTTTTTATATTATATTATAGTATTTAGAATATGTATGTTAATTTCATTAAAAAAAAGTATGTGTCTTAAGTTATTATCGCTTTATAACCATATAAGATCTTATTCTTGGGATTATATTCTATATTATCTATTATTATTAGTATTATTTGGTTTAATTATTCAGGAGGTTTCTAAACTATTTCATAATTTTTAAATCGATCTATTATAAAGAATAATTTGTAATTATGTCATTAAATTATTATATTTTCAATAATAAGATTCTTCCGTTACATTATCATTAGTCAAAATTTAATAAAAGAACTTAACTATAAAAAAAAATTCAGGAACATAATTATAAATTTTTAGAATTTATCATAATTTATTTTTTAATGTATTGAATATTTAAAATTATTTTTAAAAATCAAGTGTAGACCATTGCCTAATCCCTACAAAGTGAAAATTAATATTAGACCTTTTGTATCAAGTTATTAATTGGTAGTTGTTTTGATAATTCTATTATTGAAACCCTAGTTTCATTTTTTTTTTTTACCAAAATATAGTTATAGCATTTCATTTATAATAATTTGTTCAATACAATGTAGTACATCAATCAAGAGTTGAAAACTAGCAAAAGATATGGTTGCTTGTCTAAGACGGTGAGCAACCTCATTAGCTTGTTCACTAATAAACTCAACACATAGTTTCTATAAAAGAAAGTAAAAATATGTCTATAATCACTTCAATGCCAATAATAATCCAATCATGTCACCTGTATGAACATGTTATGCCAATTTGATAAAAGATCCAATGCACGTCTAAGAACCTCAGATTGTTGTGAAGCCTCATTTGTGGGGAGTTGCCTACACACCTAATAATTTTTTCATCCAAGTAATCATCACAATAATACTTTCAAATAATTTAATTCCATAATTAATCAACTTATTATACTAATAAGTTGTAATAACTTGCAATACAACCCCACTTGTTTTGTCGTAAAAGAAAAAGACAATTATATACGCTCCCTAGTCCTTCCAATTACAAGACAGATTCCCCATCCCCACCACACAAATAAATACATTCCTTCACCAAACACATCAGTGGCATCTTCGCAATTTCACCACAAAACGATGTCAAATCTGTTCATTCAAATTTAAAACACAACTCTTGAACTAAACAATGATAACAACCTGTCTACTTCTCACGTGCGACATCAACCATTTTGAAAAGTAGTATCCAACCCCACATAACACGTGGCACTTCTTCCACGTCATCACTACCTAGTAACATACAATACAAACAAAATAATAAAAAAAAACTTAGCATTTTCAAATTTTAACCAATCCCAACGGTAACGTCTCTGTCTTAACAACAATCTCAACCGTTCGATCAAAGAATCTGCTCGATCTTTAACCCTTCACTCCCAAAACTGACACTAGCTTCCATTTTAAAGAGAGAGTGAAAAAGTTTGAATTTTTGAATAATGTGGGTGAACGGTTTTGTTGATATTTGTGTTGTGTCATCTTGTGTAGTTTAAGCTTTTTCAGTTCTTGGTTTTAAATTTGGATGTACCCTTTTGTTGTTTGATTCTCAATTATGATATAGAAGCCGTTTCTGATTCTCATAAATTGAAAGTTACGGTTTTGGTGTAAAATCCAGCTGTTTATTTGATTGATGAGTTTTGAAGCATTGTATTTGTTTTAAGACTCAATGTGTTATAAGCTGAGTTTTTTAAGCAAAGTTTTGGATGGTTGGTGAAGTTCTCTCTAAAATCATTTTCTTTTCTGTATTTTCACACACACTATTGGATTTGTGATTCTGTTTTTGTGAGTGTGACATTGTGTTTCAAGTTTGAAGATTAAGCTTCAGAAGCTTGTTTTCTTAGTTACTCATTCTTAAAGGTTGGTACTTTGTGTTTTTTTTTTGTTCTTTTGATTTTTTTTTTCAGGAAAAAAAATGTGTTCTTTTTTATTTCCATTCCCTTTTCTCTCTTTATTTTGTTGTGAACTTGAGATTTTTTTCATTGTGTGGTAGTGGTAGCTATATGTTTGTGGAGTCTAATTTTTTTTTATGTATTTGTGGCTTACAGAAACAGTGAAAGCAACCTTGGTTATAGCTCACAACCAGAACAATTATTTGGACATTGAACAAGTCAAGTTTGTTTGAGGTATACTTTGTTCAGAATTTCAAATTATGTATTTTGATTTCTCAAGGATTGTTTTTTTCATGCTCACGTCTACTGAATTAAATTAGTAACTCACATAGACCACTTATTTTTTATAATTTTTTTTTACTAACTTATTTCTTTTATAAGTTAACAAACAAGATAGCTAAATAAACTATTAGATCTAATGATTTTTTTCAATTTTTATAATTTAATCATAATGATTATAATTTAATTAATAGTTTTTTTTTAAAAAATAATTTGATAATAGTAAGAAATAGTATAGATAATTATAATAATGGATATATTTTTTTATAAGCATAAATTGATTATTGATTTGATATATACTTGTACTGAATACAACATGTAGATAGACTTCAAAGTTAAGCTTTTTTTTTTTATCTTTCTCACATTAGTAGTACTTTGTTTTTTATGAGGAGAAAGTTGGAAACACACAGTTGAGAACTCTACTTTTCAGCAGCCTCTTTCTCTTGTAGAAACATGAGTCCTCTTTCCACCAACCCTTTTAAAGTTGTTTCAATGACCAGAATACCCCTAAACATCAACCCTTATTTCATTTTGTACAAGTTGTGAGGTGGGTCTTTTTAAGCCTAATGATTTAGATTTGTATAATAATAATATCCACCGACGGCTTCTTTAATAGAAAATACTATTGCTATTATTGTTAGTAGTTACACGCCAATTTCTTCATTTTCATCAATAGCCATTCTCATAATTTCATAAACCATACTTTATATTTAATAACTATGTTTTGGAATCCAAAGGGTATTTAATGATCACTTTTTAAAGTTAGAAAAATACTCGTGGTGTGGCATCTTTATAGGTACATCAAATTTTAGTGGTCCAAATCATAAATTGAGTAAACAAGCTTCTTGTGTGATCGTGAGATTCTCAAAAGTTATTTATATTTAATTTGGCATGAGATTGTGAATAAGCAAAATACAGAATATATTTATATTGGCCTACTTTTTATTTATTTTATATGTAGCAGAATTTTCTATTGGAGACTTAATTTATAATTTAAGGATTTTATGATAACTACTGCTCCACAACCTTATAAATTTCTTATACTAATAAACAAATTAATATTATTGCCTTTCTACAAAATGGTATAATTTCTTTGAGCTTAGTTTTCTTCTATTCTACAGCTTTTGTGATCATCATTTTTTCAACCATGGTAGAAGAAAGTGTTGTTGCTGTTGAAATTGTTGATGCATGTTCAACAGAAGAATGGTTGTTACACTCACAACAACTTGTTCCTGTTGCTCTTACTAAATCAAAACAAGTAAAAGGGTTCCAAGGTAGGTGGAAAATGATCATTTCAAAATTGGAACAAGTTCCATCAAAGTTATCAGACTTATCTAGCCACCCTTGTTTTTCAAAGAATGCTCTTTGCAAGGAACAATTGCAGGCTGTGTCAAGAACACTAAGAGAAGCAGTTGAATTAGCTGAGTTGTGTTTGAAGGAAAAGTATGAAGGTAAATTAAGAATGCAAAGTGATCTTGATGCATTAATTTGCAAACTTGATTTGAATTTAAAGGATTGTAGTTTGTTAACAAAAACTGGTGTACTTGGTGAAGCTACTTTACCATTCAATGTTTCTTTAGCTGAATTAGATATTGCAACACATAGCAATATAAAGGAATTACTTGCGCGCCTTCAAATCGGTCATTTGGAAGCGAAAAACAAAGCTTTAGAGAAATTACATGATCTTATGAAAGAAGATGAGAAGAATGTTTTAGCTGTTTTTGGTAGGAGCAATGTTTCTGCTTTGGTTCAGTTGCTTACAGCAACATCTCCAAGGATAAGGGAGAAAACAGTTTGTATTATAAGCTCACTCATCGAATCGGGTAGCTGCGAAAATTGGTTAGTTTCTGAAGGTGTTCTGCCACCTCTTATAAGACTAGTTGAATCAGGTAGTTCTGTTGGTAAAGAGAAAGCTATTGTTTCTCTTCAGAAGCTTTCGATGTCGGAAGACACGACTCGTGCAATCATAGGACATGGAGGGGTTCGCCCGTTGATCGAGCTTTGTGAAAATGGCGATTCTGTTTTGCAGGCTGCAGCAGCTTGTACTCTGAAGAACATTTCAGGTGTTCCTGAAGTGAGACAGGTTTTAGCTGAAGAAGGTATTGTGAAAGTTATGATCAATCTTCTCAACTATGGAATTTTGTTAGGTACTAAAGAGTATGCTGCTGAGTGTTTGCAGAATCTCACTGCAAGCAATGAGAATATGAGAAAGTCTGTAATATCAGAAGGCGGCGTTCGCAGTCTTTTGGCTTACCTCGATGGTCCGCTTCCTCAAGAATCAGCAGTTGGAGCATTGAGGAACCTTGTTGGATCAGTTTCCGAGGAAACTTTGGTTTCGCTCGGATTGCTTCCTTGTTTGGTTCATATTTTGAAGTCCGGATCATTAGGCGCTCAACAAGGCGCTGCATCGGTTATATGCAAAATTTGCAGCTCAATGGAAATGAAGAAAATGTTAGGTGAAGTTGGTTGCATACCTCTATTGATCAACATGCTTGAGGCTAAAGTAAACAATGCTAGGTTGCTTGCAGCTCAAGCAATTGTGAGTTTAATGGTTTTGTCGCAAAATCGAAGGGAGATTAAGAAGGACGATAAAAGTGTCCCGAATATGGTTCAATTGCTTGATCCAAGTCCACATAATACTGCGAAAAAATACGCAGTTTCTTGTCTTGGATCACTTTCTTCTTGTAAGAAATGTAAGAAGTTGATGATTTCATATGGAGCAATAGGGTATTTGAAGAAGCTTATTGAGATGGAGATTCCAGGAGCTAAAAAGTTACTTGAGAGATTGGAAAGAGGGAAATTGAGAAGCTTGTTTAGTAGGAAATAGAGGAAACATTTCCATGTGTTTGCAACTGTTTTTTTTTTTGTATCATTATTAAGCTTTTTCTTTATCACTTTTGTTCTTGTCAATGTTGTTTCATTGTCTGAATGAAACAAATGTAAAACTGTAGAATGCAAAAGCCTTGGTAATTTGTGTAATCAATGTTTAGATTCTATATTTAAACCATTTGTGTGCATCTAACAGTTTTGTTGATTTTAACTTTCTTGTTGCCAAAAGAAACAACTTAATAATTTGGAGTTCAAATCAAAACGCAAGTAAAGAACTTGATGATTTGGAGTTCAATCAAAATGCAAGTAAAGTCTAACAAATTTTGTTTCAGCTATTATTCAAACTCGAAAAATAATTAGGCGTATATTTAAAAAAAAAAAAATACTTTTAGTAAATTGAAAAATCACATATTTTTAAAGAGATATCTTTTACTCAACAGATATTTGTTTATATATAAAGAAATAAGTTAATATTGAAGTCTCTTAAGGTTTGAAATTTATAAAAAAGTAATTTCGAATATTTATTAATGTAGAGATTAATAACTTGACACAACTTATTTTATATTTGATTCAATATTAGGTAAGAATAATTAGGTCATTAATAATAATTAAAATGGAACAATTAGATAATTAACAATAATTGAAAAAACAGATATGTCGGTCACTACAACAACAATTTATTTTTATGTAATTTCAATTAGTCATCAATTATTTTTCAAATAACAATTTTAAATGTCATACACATTCATTTGATTAATAAAAAAATACTACTTAACAATCATAGTAACTCCTCTCAAAATAAACTTATGCATGTAATAACATAATTATGCAAATGTATGAGCCAAAATTTTATTTAAGAGAATTAAATGAATAAACTAAATAATACATTTAAGTACATCAATTAAGATAAAATGAAGGCTTAATTGCAGTTTTGGTCCCTCTATTTTAGTTGAATCGCGAAAGTAGTCCTCCCATTTTGATCCTCCAAACATAATTTTAATCTAAAATTTGATGAAATTTGATTTTTTTAAAGCAGTACTACACCATTTATGATCATATATTTCAGGTATAATTGTTGCAAATGAGATCTTGAGGCATAGTGTGACTTAAATAAATGTAAAAAAAATAAAACTTCATGAAGTTTTGAATCAAAATTCTGTTTGGAGATTAAAACTGGAGAGAAACAAAATGGAGGATCTACTTTCGCGATTCAGCTAAAATAGGGGGATCAAAACTGCAATTAAGCCTAAAATAAGTTAAAATAATACGTTGTAAGAATGATATTGTTCCTTTTTAATTATCGTCAGAGATTAATTGTTTCTATTAAATTAATTTTCTAACAATGATTTAAATAATAACTTAGTTGTTCTAATTTATTTTTTACCGTGACTGAAAATTACTTTTATTTTTTTCAGAGATTAAATTGAATCTCACAATTTTTCTTAAGGACTAAATGAGTTATAATTTAATTATTTTTATTCTGAAAACATCTATAAAAAGTAATTAAGTTAATAATATTTTTTATCCGTGTAATATAAAGCTAATACAGTTATAATTTTTATAAAAATAATTTAAATTCTATCATATTAATTGATATTCTCTTACTTTTGATCCTCCGTACAATTTTACTATGAAAAATGTTAAGGTATGATGCCGACTAAACAATAGTAATGCAATGTAGTGTTTGGTCAATTTCTTTGTAAAAGAAATTTCAAAATAACAAAAAATTAAATTGTGAAATATATCCAAACAAAAAAAGCAAACGAAATTGAATTGAAGAATCTAATTTTTTTCATCATGAACAACTCATGCATCTTCTTCTCAAACCCAACCATCACCCCTTCTTCTTATTCAAAGGCATGTGTTCTTCTTTTGACAGTTTAAGCTTAAAATCAAAAGCCTCAAACTTTTGATTCTAATCTTTAGTTTTCTTTTCTTCTAAATTCCAAATTTTAATAAAAATATAACATGTTTTTTTCTCAAGAAGTACTAACAAAACACATTTTTCAACATGTTCTACTTGATTGGTTAAAATTTATATAAATCTTATCAAAAACATATAAATGATATATAAATTTAATAAAAAAATATGTGTTAAAGAATTTGACAAAAGGAATACATTTTTTATCCGTGTTAAAGAAATACATTTTCCCCCTTAAATATATACTTCTGAACGGAGCTATGTTTTTATGTGATTAAAAGTAATTCTATTATCCAAAATAAATAGCCCAATCACAAAAGAAACAATCAAGTAGAACATGTGACAAAAGTCAATTCAGACTTTCTTTTATGTCGAACTTTCGTTTTTGTCAACTTTTAAAGTGAGATAAATTTGTTCTTTAAAATTGGGCTTTGTCTCGGGGGAGGCATTGGTGATAGATTATAGTTTAAATGTTGTATGAGTGCTAGTGCTACTATTCGCACCTTCTGTTTTTCCCAATAGACTCTACTATATATAGAGTTTCTTCATACATTTTTTAATTTTATTTTTAAATCCCTTTTCCAAGAGATCCCCAACTTTTAGTCGTTTAGGGTGCATTAATAGATATTTTCACATAAGTTTTATTTTTATTTTTATTTTATGTTTTTTATTTCCATTTTGGAAGTGGTGCACGAATTATGTGACATCAATGATCTCAGAGGAAGAAAATTGGAATTATCATTTTTTATTTTTTTAAAATTAATTTATCTGATATTTTTGGGATATTTCACAAATATTTGTGAATACATATCTTATGAAAATCTAGAAAACAAAAAGCTGCAATAATTTTCTTAGAACATCACTACAGATATACATAATCTACTTTAAGATAATGTTGCTAATCTTAAATTAAAAAAAAAAAAATTTATCTCTTGTTAAACGAGACTTAAAAATTATTTTTTTATGAATGATGGTATTGGGCAAAGAGACAATTAAAAGTATTTTAAATTATTAGCTATTGAATAAAACTAATATTTATTTAAATTATTTTAATGGTACTTTTATTAATACATTATAATTATATATTTATGAAGAATGATGAATACATATTTTTTTTTTATAAATATTCTACATATATATAAATATTTTAATAAAAAGTTTGTTAATGTATCTAAGGCGTATTGTATTTTAAATTTCACGTATATGCGTATTTGTATTATATCGCACCCATAGTAGTACTTGGACTTTATAGGATAAGAAGGAGGATAAGGGAGATGAAATTATGGAGAAAGATGTTTGTTGCTGAAGATTAGGTGTAACATGCTGGAGAATGTTTATCAATTTGGAGACTGGTGTTACACTGCTGAAGAATGATCATTTATTACTTTTACTTTAAGTTGTGCCTTTTGATCTTGCTTGATGAAAATGACAGAAACATGGAGAATGTTCTTGATTTTTCAGATTATGTCAAGAACGTTCTTAGTTCAATTTTGTTCATTTTTAGCTCTTTCTTTAAACTGATTTCTCTTGCATTTGCTTTGTACCTATTTTGGATTATTACACTCAAAAGCACATGTTAAATTAACACATAATTTAGAATCATAATTAGAGTCTTTAATTAACCTTTATTTGTTTACATCAAAACATTAATTTGAGATTTGCCTCAACAATATTATGAACTAATATAAAAATATATGTGTTTTCCTCTCTCTTTCATAAAGAATGTTTTGTGCAAAATAATCAAAGTATCTTATAAAAATATCAAAACACAATTCAAACCTCCATTTTCTTGTGTTTTCCAGCACCTTTAAAGGCAAGTAAAATGAGCTAGTTTTGTTATGCCACCTTTCGACGAATGTTGATGCAAGATTATAATCAACCATTGCCAAAAGTGTTCTCTACAGAAGCTCCTCTTTAGCTCCTCTTAACCCTACTCCGACTCATCCTGGACCTATTATGGCTCTTCCTGAACCTGCTCCATATGTTTGTCCTCTGTATGTTGTTCAATATGATCTTCCTCAATATGTTGCTTCTCTATGGGATGCTGCTCTGATGGCCACTCTTGCATCCTAGATATACTAGAATAAGCTTCTCCAGCTCTTTTCCTCCTAGATGCAGTAGGTCGAACTCTTTTCTCCCTTGGACGAATAATTGAATCATCTCAACCTTTATTCCTAGTAACTGAATAAAAAAGAATACAAATTAAAATAGAAAAAAAATTGATAAATGAGTTTTGACATTATCATATGAAAAAAACTCGGTACGTAATTGAAGTAGCAATGTCAATAAAAAAAATGGGGTTTAAATTGTGACTCTTTTAAAATTCTGATTCTTGTTCTTAATTTAAATAAACTCAAAATTAATCTTGGTTGAAACAGAATTTCCAAAATGTTTTGGATATATTAGAAGTAAATAAAACAAATTAGTATATAATGTAGTGTGATTTATATGCGCAAATAATTAAAGATAAGAGATATAAAGATCAGACACAAAAAGTATATTGGTTCACCCAACTCGGGCTAGTCCAGTCCTCACAACTGTGATATTTTCACTATGTGTTTTAGAACCAAAATGTTCTCCTTCACACATTTTTTCTTGATCACACCTTGATCAAATACAATCTTCACATTTCAACCTAGAAAGGATTTTGACAATCACCCTCCAACCTTGAAAGAATTTTTACAAACACATTCAATCTAACAAAAAAGATCGACTTGAGTTACAAATTATGTATATGATAAAAGTGTTTGGGACCTTGAAAATTTTCAATGCTTGTTTAAGATAAATAAATATAAACTTAGTAAATGATGATCAACAAATATAGTAAAGAGAGTTGTAGTTTGCTTGAAGAGTTTTTGGTAGATTAAAAGAAGAAGTGTTGGTAGATTTGTAAATTGAACTATTTGTTTTACCTTCCAATTGATCTTCAATTTATAGATGATAAATGACTTTAAATATTCAATTTAAACTGAATATAGTCGTTTGACACACTTCCTAAGTGTCATATATATTTTAAAACAATTAAACATGTGTTTATATTGTTGTCTAGAACGTTCTTAACACACGAAAATCGTAGTTACTTTTGAGTTTGATGGAAAATATGAATGAGTTAGTGAATGAGCCGTGAAATGTTAGTTAGTACTATTTCAAATCAGAATTATGTAGAGCTTTCTACAAAATATTGTAAGTAAAATGTACTTGCGTCATTGCTCACAACTCATCAATTTGGAGATCAATCTTGAGATTATTTTCCTCCTTTGGACATTCAGCTCGAGTTCTGGGCTTCACCATTGATTTGAGTTGTCTTGGTACTCTTTAAACTGAGGTTTGGAATGTGGAAAATAACATGTTTTAATTATGTCTTTAAAAGAGAATAACCAAAATGTTGTTTTGTAAAATTAGAACGTTCTTGGTTTGGTGTTGTATGGAAAACGTGGATGAGTGCTTTAATAGTTGTCTATTGTCAATCCTTTTTCTTATAAGCATAATGAACTTTTTGTAAAAAGGTGCAGAAACAGTGTCCTTACTGTCCTAGTTGTTTTTGCTTGTAGCTCATAAATCTAGAGATTAATCTTGATGTTGTTTACTTCTTTGGGTCTTTAGCTAGTCTTTTTGGGCTTTGATCATGGTTCTGAGTGGCCTTGATATTTAATTCACTTGAAATCGGAGAGTTATTCATTTCATTCCAATCAAATTGTCCAAAAATGATCTTGTGTGAATATAGTTGGTACTTTTGCAAACCCATAGTGATCTTCATTTTTCAAGACTTCTGTTTTTAATAAACCAAAATGATCTTCTTTTTTCCATACTTCTATTTTTAATAAACTAGAATGATCTTCGTTTCTCTAAACTTATGTTTTTAATACATCAAAATGATATTCGATTTTCTAGAATTCTGTTTTTAATAAACCAGAATGATATTTGTTTTTAGACAGTTGTTTTTAAATAAACAAGAATAATTTTCGTTATTCGAGACTTCTATTTTTAATACATCAAAATGATATTCGATTTTCTAGAATTCTGTTTTTAATAAACCAGAATGATATTTATTTTTAGACTGTTGTTTTTAAATAAACCAGAATAATCTTCGTTATTCCAGACTTCTATTTTTAATACATCAAAATGATATTCGATTTTCTAGAATGTTGTTTTTAATAAATCAAAATGATAATTTTTTTTAGACTATTGTTTTTAAATAAATCAGAATAATCTTCCTTTTTCTAGAATTCTATTTTTAATAAACTAGAATTATTTTCGTTTTTCATACTGTTGTTTTTTAATAAACTAGAATGATATTCATTTTTTCAATTTAGTTAAGATATGATTTGCATTGTTTTATAACATAGTGTTATCATTGATTATTGTATGAATGTATTTGATCACCTTATTGAATGATTGATATATGATATCTTTTTTTTAATGTATTTTGATTTTAATAAACTAGAT
>JBBPBR010000007.1:42193795-42204693 GCA_037974775.1 Cicer pinnatifidum
TCTTTCATTATTGAATAGGTACTTATGCACTTTGATGATATAAATGACTTCTTGTTTGTTCACTTATGCAATTCATGTTCTTTAAATAAAACTCAAATACAATCATTAGTAGATCACTATTCATAAAACTTAACAATTTATTTCGTAAGGTTTGTTGTTGTTAAAACATACATAAAAAAGTTTACACCTCAACAGTAAGTACCGAATATTCAAAATCAAAATATTTGGAATAATATTCACATACCGGTTTTTTGTATTTTCAAAATATGCATATAATGAAGAGTCATCACAACCTCAAACTTAATTTATTGTTTGTCCCCAAGCAACAATTAATTTTAGATTTGGGAGAGTTAAAAGCAAATTTAAACTCAATTTCTCAAATCAAATCAAACTCAATTCAGCATTGCATTAAAACAAAGAAACAACGCAAAATTACGAAAAAAAAATGTCTATTTTATCAAGGAAATAAGAACATAAACATTTTATTAAATCAAAAAACTAAAATCAACAAAATATATCAAATAACTACTTAAAGTAACTAATGAATAAAAGATAAATAAGACTAAAAAAAAAAAAAATTTAGAACGATACCGAGTATTTCGTTTTGAAAAAGACTATATATACCGAATATTTTTATCTCAAAATAGTCGGTATATTCTTTTGTATATCAAGTATTTTGGAATATTAAAAAGTCCAGAGCTCTTTCAAACTTTTTTTTTGAATGTTTCAAGTTTTTGAAAAAAAAGGATGATATTTTGAGTTTTTGTCAATTTTGAGTATAAAAAAAGTATACTTGTGTTTTTACTAAAAATATAGAGGTTGAAAGTATAGTTGTAAGGGTGAGAAATAGAATCCTCTAGCCTGGTTATATCCATCAGTCATGAATGCAGTTTTTGTAGCACATCTTTGAAATTGAGGAAGCATCTATGAAAGTAAGAGTCTTGCTTCCTAATGTCCCATCAACTAACATATCTATGTTAGGTAAAAGATAAATGATAAAGATCTTTGGGACATGCTTTGTTTAAGTCGGTGTAGTGTACACACATGTTGGTGATTTTCTTCACAATGTTGACTTTTGTTAGCTAGGTACATGATTTCTTTAATGAACCCGACTTTGAGTGAAGAAAGGTTTGTTCATGCGATATCTAAATGCGGGTGAAAGAATATTGAACTTCCTATTGAAGTCCAAAAAATGTATTATATGCAATGGTGTGATTTTACATGAGCGAAGATTATTTAAAATAAAAGAAAGAATTACTCGAGGAGAAAATCAAGTTAGCTATACAAATAGTATATTCATTTTGAAATTTCATTCTTCTTTTCAATTGAATCATTTTCTTGTTTCATATAGTAAGCTTTGTATGCTTCGTGAACCATCAATTTATTTTGGTGATGCATTAATAGTAATCTGAAAAAATACCAATGATTTTTGGATGAATACTTTTTTAAGTTGTCCAACACATATGAAAACGTACACAACATAACTAAACATGCTTGTTTAGATTTAATTTTGAGAGAGATAATAGAGATTAGACAGGGGAGGAATAGAACATGCTTCTTCAATAACTTCCGACAGATCACTGGCATCAAGATAGGCTTCCATTCTAATAGCCCAAATATCATAATTTTGGCCATCAAACACAGAAAGCGCAATTGGAATGGATGAGCCTTCTTAATTAATTCATAATAAATAATTGTGTTTGTGTTTAGGGATTGTGGTTGGAATAGTAGCACTGATATCAATTTTTGTGTTTAACATAAGAGAAAAAAGAGAATTAAAATGTTGTACCGAGGATATTAATTTGTTTCATTGAATAATAAATCCATTTAAAGAGTTAGAGTAAGGATGAAAATTAGATTTAGTGGTTACTTGCAAAAAAAACCTAATTGGTAGGTAAGAATCTGCATGATACCCCATGGGGTATGATTACTGTAACCAATAATTATTTGCAACATTAAACGGATAATGGTACTATAATATCCATTTCGTCCTTCACCCGCACTAATATCATTATATTATTTATTTATTATATTAATATTTAGTTTAATTAATTATTTTCTTTTATGTTTTAGCATCTATTAATATCATCTGATCACTACAATATTTATAATCAAAATATTAACGTTTGTAAACTTTTTAAAAATTTGATTTTTATGAATAGGTAAATAATTGTAATTTTATAACTAAAAGTTATGTCTTATTAATCGTGACTTTATAATTATACTTGCAACTTTCGATCAATATTTTTTTACAAATCTCGAATAATACTGATGTAGGACTTGCAATTTCCTAAAGTATTATTATAGATATTTGAATGTGTATTGTAACTTGCAACTTCCTAAAGTATTATTATAGATATTTGAATTTGTATTGTAACGAGTGTTTATTTGAAATATTTTGAATTAGAAAATATTTTGAATTAGAAAATATTTTAGTTTATAATACTTTATGATTGGATTTAAGATATTTGGATAATTTTTAAATTTAATCACAACAATATCATTTATTCATCGATCTATTTTAATTAAAATTGATGCATGGATATAAGTATTTTTTTTTTAAATTGCGGATATGGAGACGAGTACTATGGTAGCATACCCAAACTCTATCCATTGTCATCTCTAAGTTAGAGTGAAAGAAAACAACTTGAGAATCTCCTTATTTGTAGACACTTAAACTTAAAAAACATAAACATTAAATTTAAAAAACAGAAACATCAACGTAACAAAAATATCATATAACAAACTCGTACCGTTTAGGTCATAATTTAAAACAGACAAATAAATTTATATTTTATATTGACTCGATAAAATATCTTACATGCCCGCTTTTGTAGGCATTTTTTCAACATGTAAATATTTAATTAGTTAGATAGTAAAAAATAATTTAAAACTCCTTTTATTAATTTCTTGTACATGAAAAATGGATTTGAGAAATTGATTTACTACAATGATGGAGCTAATCAAGCTATAATTCTAACATAAAATAAATTATAGCCAGTTGATCATGAAGACCAATCAAAAGGTTGAAAGTAATCCTTGTGATCATATTCAAGTTTTGATGATATAGGACTAACATACTCTAAATCATCTAAAAAGGGATCAAGGAAGAGCAAATAATCATCTAAGGAAGATGAGGGAACTTTCTCCTTACACTCCATTGAATATGAGGAAATAGACGACGATGACAAAGAATGACAATTTTGTTTGGTTGGAAATGTGTTGTTAAAGCTAAGCAATATGGATGAAGTGTGATGAGGAGAAGTGGGATCAAGTATGATGTCATGATTGAGTAAGTTTTCACAAGTGTGATGACCATAATAAGTGGTCTTATACAAAGGAGGATTTTCTTGAATTCTATGCACTTGTTTGGTTGCTTGGCATCTTAGATCAAATTTGTAAGTACACCTGTAGTAGTTCCTGCATATCAATTTGGATCGGAGAACTCTAATTCGACTCATAAAAAGATGTGATATTGGAGTTATTTGGAAAAAAAGAAAGAACAAATCAAAATGAATATTAGGGTATCAACGAGTGCATTGGCGAAGAAATAAAAGAGGTCAATTTGTATGAAAAAATATTGTATTTATTATAGGGTTGAATAAGGCATTATTTCTTATTTCTTATAAAATTTTGTTTTTAATTCCTAAAATATCTCATTTTGTAGTTCATGCAAAATTATTTTGCAAGAGTTTTAATATATAGAAAATTTTTGTATGTTTACAATTTTATAGAAAATTTCACCAAAAAAAGCGATCTAAAAATAGAATTTCAATGTCCATTTAAATTTTTGTGGAAGAATATTCTATAATATTTAAAATATGTTTAGAAAAATTTATTTAAAAATTTAAAATTAAAGTTAAAAAATAATTAAATATATTTTTTTAATATAAATTAAAATTATTTGTAGGGTAATTTTGTAAAGACTAAAAATAAATAAAAAAATTTAAAAATTTTATTGGAACTAAAATAAATACAAATGCTTCATTTGTTTTTTTTAAATAAACTTTTATTTATTGATTGATTAACTATTACCCTCATAGCACTAGCGAATATCTTTTAATAATAATTGATACACACCTTAGGTATTGAGAGTTGAGGATCTTCTTTTGACCATACTTTCTCCATTGATGGGCATCATCTGTCAGAGTTTTTGTCACATTCTCCCATGTTTGTGTAGTTTTTCTGCATATGATGATATCATTAATTTCAAAAACTAATTATCCAAAACAAATATACATAGCATGCAAATCACAATCAATCATTTCTAAAAAAATAATAATAATCTTTTTCAATTAAAAAAATTGAGCCTAAGACAAATAATCAATTCCAACTATCCATATATTTCAAGACATCTAATAATTTCAACTAAGGATGTATTTTGAAAATAAAACTTATATATATTTAAAAGACAATTTTTTTTCTTCTAAACCATAAATTATAAATAGAAAGCCGTAGATGTAGAAATATTTACCTTCTTTGGTAACATCCTCTTGGTGTGGAAGTACTCTTACAACTTTGTTTGAGGTCCATAGATCTAGTTGGACCAATGGAGGAAATGTCCTTTTGTATTTGGTCAATGGAGGTGATATGTTTTTCCAAGAGGAAGATGGTATTGTTAAAGGAGTTGATGACATTGTCGACAAGATGTTTGGCTAATGAGATTCTTGTTGTAAACTCATTATTATTATTATAATTAGTGAGCAATACTTGCCTAAGTTGTTTAGCAAACTCACAGCCTCTCATAACCTCTTCCATTGCCTTTCTTTGATCATCCATTATCAATACTTAATTCCCTTACTTTACTACTATGTCTTATTTCTCTCCTTTCTTGGCCTTTTAATTTAAAGTTGGTGCTGGCGTGGCAAGTTGTAAATTACAAATTACACCATTATTATTATTATTATTATTATTATTATTATTATTATTATTATTATTATTATTATTATTATTATTATTATTATTATTTAAACCTCGGATGAAATCATCCCCGGACGAGGTATCCTAAAAAATAAATTTATTTTATTTGTGAAAAAAAATAATAATAATTCAGTTTTCATCTTACTATTAGATAATGACAATTTTTTTTTTTACTCTTAAGACAGATTTTTATCATGTCATAATAAGGACCAAAATACAAAATTCAAATGTTTAGTGTCTTTTCGTTGTGAACATATAGTAAAATAATGTTCAAGTAAACACATGGAAGAAATCTGACGATAGGAAGGCATGGTACTTAAATGTGAACAAGACGGTGTTGAATTTTATATAAGGGAAGATTTATATAATTAATATTAGTTTCTAATCTAACTTGATAATCTGTCAAATCAATTGTGATTTAAAAAGTAGTATTAAAGTCGATCAATTACTAAAGTGATTAATTTTTTATATTAAATTTTTTTTTATAATAGTAAAAAATGTATCTAGCTCGTTGATATTGAGTACCAACGATAGTACAAATGAATGTGAATGAAAAAACTTTCATTTAAAGATAAATGCATCGAATGTGAATGAAAAAGTTATGTTAATCACTTAATAGATAAAAACATTCATATATATTTAAAAAAACCTATTTTTAACACTCCTATTTAACAATGTGTGGAATTTTGTTGATGCATTTAAATCATATTAATATAATAATTTTTATTTTTTAAAGTGCAGAACCTTTAATTTTTTATTAAAAAATGTATTCAACCTTAAAGCACATTTAATATTATACATGAGACACATGCTTATATATACCATAAAAGAGTAAACAAATTACTTTAATCTTTAAATGTGTAAGACGTTGTCACAATAATTCTTAAATGCACCACAATTAAAAATACAAGTTTAAATATATATTTTTTTTAATAATTTTAAAAATTAAGTATGTTTCCAATTAATATGTTAAATCTTCAAACGTTCGAAATTGCTATAAAACAAATATATATTGATATTGCAATTATAATTTTAATATATTTAGATAATATAGGATAACATCTTTGACTATTTACTAATTATAAATGAGAAATGATAATCTCAGCATTCATAATTTCATAGAGATCTTGGCATCCGACTTCTAAAGATGTTGAGACGTGTAGAGATGGATTGGGTGATGTCACCACTCACCAGGATTGTGTCATTTGGATGACGTTAGGAAGCAACGATGTAAATCTTCTTTTTGGTCAAAACAATGTGAATCTGAACTCCATTAAATTTATTGCTTGCGAAAGGACAATGTTACCCTTCCTTATTCTGCGGATCTTGCCCATCAACACACAAACTTAGTAGTTGTGATCTACTTGACTTTAATTAAAACCCTTACGGTATGGTACATTTACGGGCCATTTATAAAGTTTTAGATAAATGTTTATTACACTTTTTATATATATACTACTCCATACTAAAATAGTATTTAATTTAAATTTTAAATAAAATACATTAATTTTTTAAATCAAAATTTATTTATATTATGAGACAGAACGACTATTTTATTAATATTATTAAATTATTTTTGAATTTGAAATGTTAACATTGAATGTATTTGTACACAAATGACAAATTAGTAATAGTCCCACACAAATTATACACATTATTTACAATACATACTTTTCTTAACAAGTGTGAAAGATATCATATATTTTTTTTCACGTAAATGATAATTTAATTAAAGAAAATATAACAAAAAATTAAAAGTTAAGACAATAGAAATATAAAGTGGAGTCTCTTCAATCTATATACAAGCAAGATTATAAATAGCATATTTAGTAGTTTGGTTGCCTCACGTCTAACGTATAAAAAATACACTACCACATTTGAAACATTTGATTCCACTATAAGATATAAGAAAGACAAATTTTTGGCAACTTCCAAATCATTTCGTATAGCTAAAGCTTTTGCTACATTTGAATCTGATAATGAAATATTTTGTCAATAGCTAGGAGTAACTACTACATCATCAACATCTCTCACTACAACACTAATATCCCATTTATTCTCATCTATCGGATCCACTACATCAATATTAAGCTTATAAAAACCACTAAACAGAAGTATCAAATGAATAACAAATATAGACAAATTAGGACCTTCATTTAACGCCTCAAACAACACCACACTAACACTATTAGCAGTAGATATGTGTGCCTTTTAAATAATGGTATCCATATCAACTACCTCAAAATATTTTTTAAAATATAGTACCCTATATTTCATAACACAAGGTGACTACATGTACAACACATTCTCATTTGTATTGATAATATTTTTTTTCAACCACTCATGAAATGGTACATTTCTAGAATCATGTGAATTAAATATCAAACCTAAAGGGGAAATAAATTAGACATGTTTTGACTAGTGACACTTCATAAAGGTATGTGGAATTGTCTCATTAAGTTTCCCACAAAAAATACAGAATAGATCACAACTAATTCCTTTTTTAGAAAAATATACTAGTATTTTGGCATATAGTCTGAAAATATTTTTTATTTTGCACAACTTTTTCCACACTGATCAACATCATGCGCTGAATTATGAAAGGTCGATATCTCACACCTTGCCTTTAAGAAATGTCCATTCACTCAAAAAATATCATATTGTGAAGTACTCCACACAAACTCATCTTGTAGTTGAGACAAAGAAAATGGCAATGGAATAATTTGTTGAGCTTCAAAGGGAATAAAAACTTCATTAATTAATGGAGCATTCCAACATTGAA
Source organism: Cicer pinnatifidum (assembly GCA_037974775.1). Lineage (NCBI taxonomy): Eukaryota > Viridiplantae > Streptophyta > Magnoliopsida > Fabales > Fabaceae > Cicer > Cicer pinnatifidum. The sequence goes on from JBBPBR010000007.1 coordinate 42,201,498, forward strand.
TCATGATGTATGATATCAGAGATAAACTTAATATCACAATTAAAAGGTTTAGAAAACCAAATCTTGTACCATAAGGAAGTCAATTATCCTCCCATACACAAATTTGATGAGCATTCTTTACTCTCCAAATATTAGCTTTCTTAATAAAATCTAGATGAACTTGCAAATCCTTCTATGTATATAACTTGGTAATAACCAATGAAAGCTCTCAATAAATTATCATTATGCATGACATGCAACCCTTGTTTAGACAATATTACATGGTTGAAATAATAGAAAGTTCTAAAACCCATATCACCTTTTTTTTCTGGTACATAATGCCTTCCAATTAATCCAATGAATTTTATGTTTACCTAGTTTGCTACCCCACAAAAACATACTAATCATATTTTTAATGTGCTCACATATACTCATCGAAAGAAGAAAGTAACTCATAGCATACGTAAGAATTGTTTGAATCACTGCTTTGATAAAAAATTATCCCTGCTGTTGATAAAAATATCTTGAATCCTTCAGCTTCTTCCACACCCTATCTATGACAAAATTAAATACATGTTGCTTATACCTACCACAAAAGAAGGTAACCTCATATACTTTGAATGCCACTCAACAACCTTAATTTTGTTACACCATTAGAACAAGATTTTACGATCATCAAGCACATTTCGACTGAAATAGATTTTTGATTTATCCAAATTGATAAGTTGACCAGAAGCAGATTGATAAGTATTAAGAACTCCTTAAATGTTTTGAGCATCTTGAATAGAATCCCTACAAAATATGAGGCTATCATATGCAAAAAATAAATGACGAATTTTTGGAGCTCCTCTTGCAATTTGAATTCCATAAAAGACTTTATTTTCCACTGCTTTATTTAGAAGACCAAAAAATACCTCTGCACATAAGGTAAAACGATAAAGAGACAAATAATCCCCTTGACGAAGATCTAGCTGAGGACATAACTAATGAGAAGGACTTCCATGAAGCAAAACAGAAAAGGACACCGTGGAAATACAATTAAAAATCAAGTTATGTCATTTTCGAGAAAAACCCATAGACTAAAGAACCTCAATAAAAAAATTTCACTCCATGCGATCATATGCCTTACTTATCCAACTTTAGGTCAACACACCCTTTTTGCCTTTATTTTTTCCTCATATAATGAAAAGATTCAAAAGCTAGGAAGACATTATCAATGCTTAAATGTTATGGCATAAAAACACTTTAGAAATTTCCAATAATATCATATTTCTCTTTTCACCAATTGATTTGTAGAAGACAACTATTTAATTAATTGACATAGGACAAACATTTATTTCCTGTATCTTTTTTAAAATAAATTAGGGAAGAAAAATAGTTATTAATATTGATGGAACTAACGGCCTTTTACAACTGTCCTATATGAAATTTGAATTTTGTCCCTTAAGATCACATAGTCAAACTCGTATCACTGAATTGTGACAAATACTTGTCTCGTATATAGTGAAGTATAATATTGTATTAGAATCTTATTATTTTTTTTTTTATCTATTAGGTGTTTAAGAGATATACTATTAATAAAATTTACATACTCTTTAAAATTTCCAAAAAATATTAAAGATACACACTATATTTCTCTTTTAACTAATTAATTGATTGCTAATATATGTTCCATGTATGATTTACATATAAAATTTTAATTAGTGTGTTATAAAGAGGATTCAGTGGCTAATGTTTAGGCGTGAATTTGGTATGGATAGTAAGGGGTGGAGCTACATGAGAAGGTTATTTGGGTGTGGGAAAGATGAGTTGAAAAAGTTTAGTTTTTATCATGGTATTGATTTAAATGTAGCTTTAATTGTAGTTTTACTTTCTTTATTTTTATTGATTCACAAAATTGACCTCTTTATTTTAAAAAATGACAATTTTGGTTTTTTCTTTTTTTTGATTTTTTAACTAAAAAATAACAACATGACATATTTTAAATAACGTGTTGTATGATACAATGTAGAATGATTAACACCTATAAAATTTAAATAAAACATTATAAAAACTTAATTTTTAACTTCAAAAAGTTTTTAAATTTATAATTTAATTAATGACATATAAATAATTAATACATCTAGGTAATTTTATATATCATGAAATTGTATCTCATGTTATTTGAAATATATTAAATTATCATTTTAGTTAAGAATATAATAGATTGACTAAAATTATCGACTTATAAAATAGATAGATCAGTTTAGTAAATTGATATAAATAGATCGATCAAAACTGCAATTAAACTTTAAATGTAAAGTTAAAGAGTTTAATTATGATTTGCACTATTAATTTTTGCAACCTTTGTTGTGTTTAGAGGTTGGTTAAATTTATTTTAGTATGTTATATGTGATCGTGTGAAACCACAAATTATAATGGTCAGGATGTTCTTTTTGTATATTGTTCAATCTACTTTTAGGAATTAGGGTGTCTTGTGGTTTGGTTTTTCATCGATTTGGTTTTGATTGGTTCCTCAAGAGAAAATTAATCTTAATCCGTTTTGTTGAAATGGGTTCCGTTCATATTGGATTGATTCATTCTATTTTTCCATATGCATATTATATATTTATATAATTTGAATAACATCTAACATGTTAAATAGCATCAACTTATATTACATATAATATATTAAATATTATTATAATGTGTGATTGCAACAAAAAATAGTACAAACGACCCAGGTATAACGCGGGTGGATGGTGCACAAAGATGTGAGTGCGGTAACCATCGAAGTTTTCGGTTTACTTTCTACTCGTCAAAAATAAAATTAGCCATTATTAAATATTATCTTCAATAGTTTAAGTCTTAGATAAATGCAATAGATGTCTAATTCGGTATTCGAATTTAGAATTATAAAATTTTATAATGTAAGTTAATTATAATAAAATTTTAATTATTTTTTTTATTTATATATAGATTAGAGATTGATTGATTTCACGAATAACTCAATAATAAATTAATTCACTTAATAACTTAATATACATAATGAATTTCATTAATCTTATCAAAAAAATCAAAAGATTTATTGAACAAATCAATTTTATAATCTTTTATAAAATTTTAAAATTATTTGATATTTTATTAAATAATTTTAAATCAACATATGATAAATTTTTGAAATAATTAAATAAATATCGATAACTAAATTATAGTTATAAATTTTGACTACTTAATA
>JBBPBR010000007.1:42231108-42270010 GCA_037974775.1 Cicer pinnatifidum
ATAATTAATAATATAAATTATTACTATTATTAAATGACTAATAATATTATAAAATAATTTATAAATTTATTATAAAATAACTTATAAAATAATTTATAAAATAATTTCATAATAATATAAATTATAAATTATTATCAAATTGTAAAATAATTTATAAATTATAAATATATTATAGATAATTGTAAAATAGTTTTATAATTTATAAATTTATTATAAAATAATATTATTAGATAAAGAGCATTTATGTCGATATTTAGGAGTGATTAGTCGGTTTTTTTATTGAATTTAATGATTAATAATATAAATTATTACCATTGGTAAATGACTAATAATATTATAAAATAATTTATAAATTTATTATAAAATAACTTATAAAATAATTTGATAATAATATAAATTGTAAATTATTATCAAATTGTAAAATAATTTATAAATTATAAATAATTGTAAAATAATTTTATAATTTATAAATTTATTATAAAATATATAAAATAATATTATTAAATAGATTTTTGGAGGTATTAAAGAAATTGTAGAAGAAAGAGGAAAAATAGAGTAGAATTGAAAGAGATTAGGTATTAAGAGCATGATTGAGAGGGGGAGAAAGAAGGAAATGTCACATAAGCTTTTTTGCTGGTAAATATTTGTATAGGTGGCATTCGAGGGTGAGGTGGCATTCGGGATCTGTTTTAAATATATATAATACATGTGTTACTACACTTATGTTGTCAGTCTTCTGCACTTTTTTCAAAATTGCAGCTTGCATTCTTTTATCTCTTTGCGAGTATTGCTTGCTTTGGCTTAAATACAAGTTGTTTATAATTTATGAGTGACAAAAAAAAAGTAGTTAAAATTAACTAACTAAAAACTAACTGCCCAAATTGAACTTAGTTTTTGAAAGTGATTTGATGAAGGCATCAACAGGGTAATGAATGAATTATTTTGATATTGAGTCAAGGTAGAGAATTGTGAAAATATGTCTCAAATCATCTAACTAAAGTTGATTAAGCTTTAGTGGTTGTTGTAACTGAATCTGGTCAAGTTGGTTATGACAAAGTAGTTATAGTTAGTTAAGCTAGTTTACTTTTAAATACTATAAATAAAGTTGTAAATTGTTGTAGCTTATAGTCGTTGTGATTGTTGAATGTTAATTCAGAAAGAAGTTTATGGAATTCTCAAAAGTGATTCATAGAAATCATTAACAAATGTTAGAGGAGATAGAAACAGAGATTGAGAAGAGAAGGTTAGTATCGTTGTATTCTCAACAGTAATAGATCATAGGAAAACAATTTTAAAGTGGCTTTAATCTTATAAATTCAAATACTCATAGTGAATTTTCTTGCTTTTTTTCCCGTGACGTAAATCTCACATAATTGAAGTTGAACACCTATATCCCAGTGTTATTCTTGTCTTATATTTCTTTAATTTTCGTTTTATATTGATTAAAAAAACTATTTTCAAAACTGCAGGAACAGAAAACATTCTCCTTTTCAATTATGGTTCTACATTCTTCGTTTTCAGAGAAACGAAGAATATTCTATTTCAATTTCTGGTTTTGCAATTGTTAGTTTTCTGTTTTGTTGGTTAATTCTTGTTGCAGATCCCAATATTGTTTTAATACTTCTGAAAGTTTGCGTCTCTCTAATGATTTTGTGCCTTTAGCTCAATTTTCTGGTACTGTCATATTTTCAGAAACTCTTTCACTGTACGATGTGTTGCCTCTACCTGAATTTCAGTAAAACCTCATCTGTATACACGAGTTGTCATCCCCTGGATTTTCCACTGATTTTTAACACCAAATATTGTATGATTTAGCTAACCACGTCAAGATGTGTGTTTAGCTATGCCTCATCAAGAATGGGTGCTCTTAAATGCTTCTTGGGCCTGGAGGTTTCACATTCTTACCTTTGTATCACGATATATCAGTGAAAATAAGCATTAGTCATTTTCAATTCTTGGTTTTCTGGCTGACAACAGTTTTTTTATTCAGCTAAGCAATTGAGTCAGTTCATGGCTGCTCCACCTTTTGATTTGGCAACTCAGTCGATTTTTTGTGATGAATGGTGCACAAAGAAATTAGTAAATAATTTCGATCAAATGGTCAAGCATGTTTAACCAACAGCCAATTCTTTCATACCCAGATGTAATAACCGACAAGAGATCTGTACAGACAAAAGGATAACAATAGCTCTCAGTTGTGTTCAACAAATATCATCCAGCTTGAAAACAATGTTTATGTTTATCCCTAGAAAAGTCAAGCACCCTGATAATTTTGTGGGCTCTAATGAAGGACCAGGATACTTAATGAAAATAGGTAAACTAAATCAACTCCAGAAATAAAGCCTCATTCTTGTTGCTAAGGCCTACTTCAGTCAGAGTAGCCGAGCTATCATTAATACTGTATGCTCGCCGCGGGTATGACTTTACCTGTTCAAATATCCAAGCAATGATAGTTGATCAAATATGCATCTCAATCACCAAAGCTAACAAGATATTAACAACATGAAAGGCTTTTTCAAAAAACAAAAAACTATGATAGAAGTCTCTGTATATCAATTTGATTCATAGATAAGTGGCATCTATGAATTTATCAATGACGGGACAACATTGTTCAAATTACCATTGGCAGAGATCTTCTTTAAGGTACAAAGTATTATTTGAACCAAATTTAAAGGTATAACTTCCAAATGTTGCTTATCTATCTTCTATTACATGTGATTCAATATATTATAATCTGCCTTAGATTTTCCATATTTTTCATACACTTTTCTAACTCATTATTATATTATATCTCACTGGTGCAACTAAATTTCATCCGGGCATTGCATGGGTCAACATCTAGTTTTCTACAAAGTGTGACATCCTTAAAAATGGTAATACAAGCATAATGTAATTAATTTGAGAAAATAAGAGATATATTGTCAGTGTAAACCAGTTTTACACGGACATCCAATGAGAATCTTGTATTCCACAAAATCACTAAGGATATTTTGAAATTGGAGGCGTGACATGAAAAAATGGTGTTTTCTCATTGGATAACAATGTAAAACTGTTTTGCATTGTCAGTGTATGCCTATTAAACTCAATTATATATGAAAATTGACCACTGGACAACAGATTAGGCACCACTGAACCCTTTAGCAACAAAATTGTCAGAAACCATGTCACAGTAAAATAACATAAATGTTTGGTCGATAAATCAATTGAATATGATAAGAAACACTCACAACTCGATAGGTGCCAGGCTTCACTGCTCCATAAATGTCTATGAAATCAAAAAGAAGCTAGAAACAAGGCAGTAAAATAACAAAGTGTTAGCAATAACAAGTATATGAACTTCCACAGTAGTGTAAAATAGACACAGTTGCCTACTTCAAAACTTCATACATATGCTATCATAAATTGAGAGATAGAGAATATTTGTTTTCAATTTCCGTCCTATTACAGCTTCATGTCTTCCAGTCACAGCTGAAGAAAGCATTAGTGGCTTATCTAGTTTCTGGTTTTCAACCTTAAGGACAAGGTTGAACTTTAAAGGGGTTGGTAGGAGCACAAACGTATAATCGCTTGGAAGAATACAAGGAAGACAACATCGTTAGTTCAGACAACCAATTAGTCAGTGGAGATTACTGGATTAGTTAGACAAACAAATATAGGGAAGTAACGGTAGGGGAATTATATTTTGACAGAACCTATCGAGTGTTAAGTAGTGAAAAAAGAAACCCTTGGAGGAGATCTTGTCAACTTTATAACCTTCAATTCTAACACTATCTTTACCTGAAGCTTGTCAGTTTTGAGGAAGCGACGTTCACAACGACCACCGTCTGGCATTCGAACAACAATAGTAATTGCTTTTTCATCACCTAACGGTGGTTCATTTGAAAGCATAATATTTTTTGTATCAAGCATTGTCTCCAATTCCTGCAAAGAGAGAGGTAAACACAATTCAGTACTGTTCTAAAACCAATGGAAACGAAATTCTCTTGTCGAAGCAATACAAAAAAGCCATAAGAATAATGTACCATACAATGGACATGACTCAGGCAAATTCTGTCATAACACATATTTTATAGCCTCACATTAAAATGTGAATTGTCACATTCTTGTATAACACGAGAGTTGGTAACATGATTACCAAGTGAAAGAAGCATGTTCAAAAGGCAAAGACCATTTTTTGAGATGTCTGTGCTTCATTTAAAAACTCCACTCATGCAAAACACAGATGGAATCAACAATCAATATAAAACAATGTGCTCTACACCAACACTTCAATATGAACATTCATTAATTGCCACAAAGAAGTCAGACATGCAGGTCCTATCCCAGAAGTTTTACATGGAAAGAATGAATTTGAATAATTCTATTAAAGCTTTCAGCATTTCATGCCTTCATTCTCTCTAATCCAGCAACTGTAAAAGGTGAGAGTTGCTAATTTAACCATTCATCTTGCATGGATACTGAAGATTAAAAGTTATTTTTATTTTGAAACGGAGTGGAGATTAAAAGTTACACATAGGTCACATGATTTTAGCTTCTATACTTGATCATACATGGATGATCCAAGGATCAACAAACAAACAAAATAATAGCTCAACTAACAGCAGGAAAAATTAAGTTACAAACAGCAACTATATTACCGTTCTTTCAAGCATCTGTTTGTGTGATTCTTCTTCCTTTGAGGAATGGGTTTCAGCTTTGTTGAGAGAATTCAATTCTTTATGTTTATCAACTAGCAGTGATGCTATATAGTCAGCATCCTGCATAAAAAATGTTGACGCGTTGCTATCCTTTCAAGGACATCGATCATACAACCATTACAAGAAAGAATCTAAACCTGTTGTTGTCTTAGCAAGCGAGTCTCAGCTAATAATTGAGATGCTGAACTGGATGAACACTGCATTTTGGGATCCGCATTTTTTTTTGAATGACGTTCCAGGTCAGGCAAAGATGAAAATTTGTGAGAACTTTGATTGGGAGTTTCACCAAAAAGTGCAGTTTCAATCAGCAATGCTTCATTGAGCTCATCAGAAGAAATACCACCCCACTACATACAAATCATCAGCATAACCATTAGTATTAGATATGAAGGTTCGCAATGCATTACATATCTTTGGGTTTCCAATGGCACCTTGTCAAGCATAAACATGTTTTCATTTACTTGATGATGACCACCAGCACTGTGGTTCAATGGATTACTAATGACTGGTTGTGCAACATCTGGAGCTACATTTCGATTGGATGATGTTTCTAATTTTGCTTGGAAAAAATAAATTTATCAAAAGAAAGCAATACATATGGATTTTTTTATTTAGATTGGATAGTCTAAGTACACAATTTCTCCCATTAAACAGCTCAATGAAGTGCTTTACTTTTAAAGGCAAATTATTATTAACAAACTCTAATTCAAGCACAAGACATGCAAATATTAGAGCAGAAATATTGCATAATTGCAATGCAATGCATGATTTGCAGGTAACATGTGCCAACTTAAGTTAATACATTTGAATTTTGATTGATATATCAGAATTTTTTTAGTTATTTCAAATTTACAAAATTAGTTCCGGCTAACTAAGACAGTCCATAACCTGAAATGGCTCAATAGAATTTGCTATGTAGTTTAGTGAACATGGGTTAGGAATGGCATGGGTAGAAGTAGGAAAATAAAGTTTGCAGAACCAGAATATATAGCTCCACGGGATTTTAAGCAACACTAGAAATATGTGGGTGAATATGGAATGACTGTACAAAAAAAAAAATCAAGTTTTGTGAACTATGGAATGACCATGGCTGCATGAATCCTCAATATAGAATCATCCAATACATTCATTGCAATAGGATAGAACTCTAATTCACTGAATAGGATATGAAGATATTAACGTAAACTCGGAGGAAGGATCCACTGCAACTGTATGGAACAGTAACGTAATAACAGTGGATGAAACAACTAGCCTTCTTGAAGCAGTAGAGAAAATATAAAAGGAAATGATACTCTTCTAAGAGTATACCCCACTACTGAGATGAGAATCACTCTCAATGCATAGTCCCAATGTTTCCCACTAACTCTCATAATTCCCCCCAATTCATCTACTACTGCCATGATTGTCACATTTTTCTTCTCCAATCCCCTACTGCCAGCTGTCCTTTCTGTTATGCCTACCCACTCCTTGCCTTCCTTTCCCTCCTTCTCATTCTCCTTGCTTTGAAGGCCTATGTCTCAAGGCCCATTTCTATTATAAACATATTTTATGGTTCTAACAAGATGCCTATGCTTTAACACCCATGCGTGTGTAGATGAAAAGTTGCATCAAGTTTATGAAATACTGACCTCTAATCTGCTTCTGCTAGAGTTGGTTTTCTCTCCCTCGGCTAACAAATCATGAACTTCCTTTTCCTCTTTCACTTGACGCTCGCGTATTGCCTCCTCTTGCTCTGCAGTCTAAATTCCCACAATTGGAACAAAGAATCAGAAACATTGAGACAGTGATAATTGAGTAATTGGAATAAAAAGAAAATTCCAAAACCTGTAATGACAGTGAAATGACACGAGCTAAATCATCATCATCATCTTCTCGGTTAAAATGACTCTGAGGAAGCCCATCATCAGATGAATGCTGAAATAACATTTTGGAGGAGAAAACTTTAGAAAGCATAAAGAAACAGAAGCAAAAACAATATGGTTAAGCTTTATGCTATGAGTATACATTAGGAGCATTCCGCGAAGAACCTTCTCTGCTCTCCTTCTTTGAAGCTTCTATAGCAGCTTGAATCATTGCCTCCTCTGCATCTTGATCATGAACACGTGAAGCATTTGACTGCGCTAAAGGGTAGTCATTCTGATAATCATCTGTCCCATAATATCCTCGACCGCGAGATGATAAATTTCCATTAATATCTGCACCTGCATAGCTCAATCCCGATTGATAAGGTGACACAAGTGCACTATTGGTACCTGTAGGAACTTCCACCGCCTCTCCTTGAGGGGAACTACGTGGTGGTGCACTACTTGAAAACGTAGTAGAACCCAACCCATTACATAGATCTCTAAGTTCTCTCCTATAATTTGAGTCAAGTAGTAGTGAAAGTCTAAACCTTCTAGCAGCATTGAACAAAGGCCAAATTCCACGTGACCCGCTGCGGTTTTGGTTGTTTTGATTATTTGCTTCGGAGTAATTATATTGTGGGGTTGCAGCAGCAGCAAGATTTTGGTCCTGACTAGATAATTTAGTCACGAGAAAAAAAGAGGAAAAAAAAAACACTTCAGCCTCTTATGTCTAGTAAGATTCCAAGTTCTAATAAAGGCATTAATAAATTATGACTAAACTTCAGATTGAAGGTGTGTTTGTGTCTAACATGAGTCAATGTCAGACATGTGTTGGTGGACATATGTGGTTAACGTGCAATTACTTTTATTTCCTCAAATTATTATTAGTGTTGACGTGTCTCTACTTCATGGTTGTTAATAAAATATGAGATGATATGAAAGGAAATAAAATAAATTCTTTTTGTAAACTGCATTGCCATACATGTGCATGTGTCCTTCCATAAAATGTGCATTCACGGCTTCGTTGAGATTGCCACCATATTCCTGCAGAACAAAAGTTTAAAAAAAATATAAATTGTTGATTAGTTCTCTCGTTTTAACTGTTGTTTCTTCAAAATCAACTCTTAAAAGAAACAAACAAAATAACATATAGGAATAAACAAATGTAATTATAGTAATAAATTAGTAATCTACCATAATATAAAGCAACTATAAATTCGGACATTTTTCTTTACAAATTTATCCTTAAAACACAATCTAATTCAAATTTAAATATAAATCTTTAAGTTAATTAAACTAAACTCCAAAAATAACCAACAATTTTGATAGGACTTTTTATCGGTATGAATTTTTCTTTAACCACACAACTCTTTTCTAGATTTAAATTTTATTCAAAAAACATACAATGTGGCTATTAAAACTGAAGTTTAGACAAGTTAAAATAACATAGATATTATATATATATATATATACCAAAATTTTACTCAATAGTTGAGTTAGTTTCACTTACTCATCCACGTCAATATTCATTCATAGTGAAGGATAACTAAATCAATAATACTGCTGGTACATTTGTGATTTGTTTGTACAATTTAGTTCTCAACAATTATAAAAATTATTTACATAATTAAAAATCATAATAAATCAAAAGAGATAAAAAATGCAAAACATAAAAGTTTAGTGACGTTAATTATATACTCTGAACAAATAGATTCATTAAAGTCTCGTCATACAACTATTGGTCAATTAAATTGATTTGATAGTAGCAGCGCATATCATTTTTGTCAAAAAAAAAAAAAAAACAATAAATTAGCTTAGAACAGAACAGTAGCGTTAGTTCCATCTTTTGGCTTGTAATAAATGCGACTAGAAAAAGTAAGGTAGCGACAGTTATGATCTATGGATCGTGAAATTGGTGAGTGTTGTGTGTGAGAGGTGAAAGATGAGAAATAAGATGACCTCTAATTTCTGGACGGCGACGAACTCCGGTGCTCCGGTGATTCGCATGAAGGTTGCAACGGCTTCCGGTGTGGGCGTGGCCATGGCGCACGGAATCTGGAATAGTTGAAAGCTTGTGTTTGTTTGTGAGAGGAAAGATGAAAAGACGGAGTGTGTAGGAAGAGCGCGTAGGAGAGTTGTTATGGGAATGCGCGCCACGTTTATTCAACTTTTTTTTGATTTTCTTGGATGGACTCGTGTTTACAAACACACCATCCCACCGTATGGAGTTCCCATCTTTTCTGTTTTTTAGAAGAAAAAGATCAAAATATGAAGGATGTAACCACTCATTTCATTATTTATTTTATTTTCTTAGAATGAGTTTTTTTATTTTAACGATGTTAAATCCAAAATTATTTTATGTTGTCAACGAATTATTAAAGAGCAAGACGCATTAGAAAAAGAGTTATTCACTTTGTTGGTTTTTATAAGATGATCTCAAATTCACTCTTTAAATTATTAATATTTTAATCTTTTTGAACCTTAAATCTTTTCTTTTAAAAACAAAAATGAACCCTAAATTTCTCACACACAAATTCATTCCTATAAGAAAGAAGAAAAAAAAGAATTTGTTGTGAGGGGATGCAGTGTTTCCTCTTAAAACTAAAAATTTGATGCAACTAAAAAAAAAAGAATAATATATTCCACATATTACATTAAAATTTGAATGGGTTATAGTTGTTGATTTGTATGTTGTATTTAAGTTGTAAGTTGTGAGGATATTACACAACCTATATTTTTTTAATAGATGTAATGTCGGTAATCTTAATTACCTTTTGGTCCATCAGAATATGGAGTGTCTTTATGAATTCTCCTTCTATACTATTAAGTATGTGCATAAGAAATCAAATTAAGTTGCAAATTCTTTATCTAATTTTTAATTGTCTCTTTCTAAGAATAGTAGCAGTTTTATATTTATCATGCATTCTCATCTAATGATTTGTTAGCATATTTGAGAAGTATTTTTTTCTCAGGTGTGTAATTTTTTTATCTTTTCATGAGGTTTGCTCCTTATTTTCCATACACAAAAATTATACAATTTTGTTTGTAGCCAGATTATAGTATTGTGTTCATTCTAATAAGGAGTAATCGGTTGGCATTCATGTACATGCAAGGATTAAAGTGAGAGTAAGTGGTCAAAGTCGTTGACCATTTTCATCTTTAAATTGTTGTGGTTATAAATTTAGAATCTATTCCATTTTTATGAAATGTTTATGAATTGGCTATCAATTTATTTAATTAAACAAAAATGGTAGTGAGCTCTACAAGAAATGACAAACTATTTGGTGATGTACTTTGCCCAATTTTCAATCTTATGTTCATTATAATACAACGACTTTGTTAGAATCTAGGCAAATGTGAGAGCTAAATTGAAGATTAACAATAGGGGATTATTTTGAAATATTAATAGTATCACTAAGAATGTCTTATAGAGATAAGGAAAGTGTCTTACCGAGACAATGATTAATTTTGTGATTTACTCTAAAGAAAAAGAGTAAATACTATGTTAGTTAGAATTTTGTTGGATAGAGGACCTAACATTCAATCATTCAAACGTCATGAGCTGTCAAACAGAATTTGTCCCCAGTTTTAGTCCCCCAAACAGAATTTGAGCATGAGCTGTCATATTTTTAATGACGTGTCAATAAATTGCTGATGTGACATACGCTGACATGGAATAAAGTTATTATTTTATTAAATGACGTGTCCCCATCACCTTCTTCCGCCGCCATCTTCCAACCCATCCATTTTTCTCTTCATCTTCACCCAAAAAACCAAACATTAAACCCTCCAACACTTCCTTAATCTCTTCAAACCAAAACAATTTTAAACAAAGTTCATTTTTCTCTGAGACATTTCATCAAACATGTCATCGAAATGGCGTGCACTTCAACACCGTCACCGTTACACCTACAACGCCGTCGTTTTCCCTTCTTCTTTTCTCAATTCCCTTCACCACCATAACCCTAATACTTCTTCCCCATTCATTCTCAACCTTCTTCACTTCACAACCCTCACTTCAACTTATTCCCAACTCAGCCATTCCAAAACCCTAGCTTCATCTTTCCTTAATCTCCTAAACTCCGACTCTAACCCTAACTCCGAACCTGAAATCACCATAGCTTCTAAACTTTACCTTGAAATTCTCTTTTTGGAGAATTCTTCACCTTTGCATCGAACCCTTCTTTCAATTCTCATAAAGGTGAAAAAATTTCATGAAATACTTTCAGGGTGTTTTTAGAAGCTTATGGAAGAGTATAGTTTTGGTAAAGGGAGACAATTTACAGTTTCACGTGTTGCCCTTTCGGTTATGGGTGTGTCAAAATTGGGTTACTTGAATGATGTTGTTGAGCTTTGTGCTGTTTTGGTTGCTGGTGATGTTGTTCGTGGGCTGAATGGTGTTGTTTTGGAGACGGATTCAAGACCTTCGCCCACTGTTATGGAACAATGTCAAGAGGGTTTGTCTTGTTTGTATTACTTGCTTCAGAAGTTTCCTTCGAAGTTTGGTTGTCAGAATGGTGAGATTGAAAATGGTTTTGGAATTGATGGTTTTTCGAGTGTGATGGAGGGGATTGTGAGTGTTGTTTTGAGTTTGATGGGTTCCGATGGTTTTTCGAGGGATTGTTTTGTTGCAGCTGGTGTTGCTCTTTGTGTTGCTTTTCAAGTTTGTGTTAGTTCACAAGAGCTTGGTTTGGTTTTGATGCAAGGTATTTTTAATTTGAAGGTTTCAAATTCGATTAGTGTTGGAATTGTTGATTGTTGTGATAGTGAATTTATGAATGCTGTTAGGAAGATTCCTTGTAAGGGTGATGATGTTTATTGTAGGATATGTAGGCTTTCTGTTCTGAGTAGGATTTGTTTGATTAGAGGGATTCTTACCACATCAGCAATTTATTCCATGTCATTAAAATAATAATAACTTTATTCCATGTCAGCGTATGCCACATGAGCAATTTATTGACACTTCATTAAAAATGTGACAGCTCATGCTCAAATTCTGTATGGGGGACTAAAACTGGGGACAAACAAAATGGAGGGACTACTTTCAATTTTCACCTATAATAGGGGGACCAAAAGTGCAATTAAGCCTATTTTATATTTAATTATTTTAAATTTTGAATTGATTTTATCAATAGGGTAGGAGTACAAATAAAGCTCCAAAGTATCAAATAATTTATCGATAAAAGTGATGTATACATATATTTGGAGTCCCTGCATATATCATATTTTAGTTTTAATTTCTTCAAAAATAACTTTTTGACACATCGATTTTTTGAGACAACTAACAAAACTATAAACGTAAATATACATATTCTTTATTTTATATATAAAATTATCTTAAATATTTATTTACTTTAAAATTAATTAATAATTTTTTTAAATGTATTTCAAAAATAATGAATCAGAATACTCATAATTACAAAATAAAGTTAATACGTTAAACAAAAGAAATTCCTAAAGTCAAAATACTTGGTGTTTTACTATCCAAAAATAAAATCATAGTTGGTCATAACTTTAGACGTTTGTGGAAAACTCACTTATCGTGTATCTCGCATCCTCTAACTGTATGTTATTGTATTTCCTTACATTTCTCCTACTAGGTTGGTATGCAATATTATTCTGTTAAGTAACACTATATGTGGCGTCCTGTCAAATGTAAGGGTCATCTTCAAATAACAAACACAAAGTAAATAAATATGCATATATAGTTGTTATAGCAAAAATATAAATAAATCATATGCTTCATTTAATAGTTAAAATCACAAAGCACCAAATATACAAATCAACCAAAATGCACAAATCTTTTTTGTTAGACTATATGTCAATGTGTGATTCTACAATACACTATGCGAAAATTAGGATTTTACAGCGCTTTTTTTAAGTCATTTACAACAGCACTTTTTTAAAATCAAAAAGTGCTATAAGACATGTAGATATATTGCGCGCTTGTTATGCACATTTTACAGCGCTTATTTGAAAAAACGTTGTAAAAGATGCACTCAATATATGCATTATAACGCACATTTTACAACGCTTATTTGAAAAAACGTTGTAAATGTGCACTCAATATATGCATTATAATTCATATTTTACAGCGCTTATTTGAAAAAACGTTGTAAAATGTTATATCCTGAAATCCAGTCTCTCTCGCAAAAGGTTTGTCAAATTTATTGGTCAAACCTTGTACTTTTTCAAATATTTGATATTTAGTCGGTGCTAAAAGAGCTTTAACTTCCTCTGATTTTCCACTGAATGCATTTCTCCACCCACGATACTGATAACTATAAGGTAAAAATCTACGATGTCCAAGAAATACATTCTTCTTTCAATGTTTCAACTGCATCCAATTTATACTCTCTTCACATATAGGACATGTACACTGACCTTTAATGCTATATCTTGATAAATTACTTTATGCTGGAAAATCATTAATTGTGCTGAACAACATAGCCCTCAAATTGAAACATTCTTTCTTATAACCATCATAAACTTCCACACCTGTCTCCCACATAATTTTTAAATCTTCAATTAAAAGAGTCAAGTATACGTCGATATCATTCCCCGGTTGTTTGGGTCCAGAAATTAACAAAGACAACATCATAAACTTACACTTCATACATAACAATGGAGATAGGTTATAAATCAACAAAATCACAGGTCACGTATTGTGTGAGATGCTTTGAAGACCATGTGAATTCATCCTATGAGTAGAAAGTGCAAGTCTTAGATTTTTTGACTTTACCCCGAATTCAGGATACTCGTGATCAATTTTTTCGTATTGTGGGGGAATCTGCAAGGTTTCGAAACTTTCCATCTCTAATTCTTTCATCTGCATGTCATGTTGAATCTTCTTCACTGCGATACATGCCTCTAAATGTGCATGCCATTTCGAACACGCCTTTAGTAATTCATATTCGTTTCAAAATAAAATGCAATCGTTAGAGCATGCATGAATCCTTTCGTAACTCATGCCAATAGAGCACAAAATACGCTTAGCCTCGTAGGTTCGACTGAAAAGTTCATTATCATATGACAACATATCATTTAAGAGTGTTAATAATTTTGTGAAGCTTTTATCATATTATCTATTACTCGCTTTTAAGTTGTACAACTTTAATATTGTCGACAATCTTGTGAATTTAGTACAACCATTATATAATGGTTTCTTTGCATCACTCAACAAACTCTCAAACATTTTAGGACAATCCCGAAGATCTTCTTCAACTACTTTTGCAATCTCCTCAACTCGATTCGGCTCATATGTATCTGTGTCGAAGTCAGTTGAAGCATATGTCGCACCATTCTCAAAATTAATGTTTCCTTTTTTTTTTCTCACCATGTCTTATCCAACATGTATAGCTTTGATCAATTTCATTCCATACTAAATGTCCTTTCAATTCATTTTCTCTAACGCATTTTCCAAAACAACATTTTAAACAAGGACAAACGACTTTATTTGGATCTTTTGCATTCTTCACTGCAAACTCCTTCACTTCATTTTCATACTCTTTTGACAATCGATTGGCAGATATCCATTTCTGGTCTATATTATATTACCTATATAAATGCAGTTACAAAAATAATAAGCTAGATAGCATTATATAGTAGACATATCTAACAATTTTAAAACAAAACAAATCAACAAATTTCAAAAAAAAAAAAAGATTTATTAGTTTTTGTGACAACAACAAATTAGTAAATACAGTACCTGAGACAACGTATCCAATTTTTTTAAAGGAGGAGTAGTAGATAGCCGCACAGTACGTAGAGGAGATGAGGGTTCTCAGAGTAGAGGATGAGGGTTCGTAAATTTGTTTTAAATTTGTTTTTATTTATTTAAAGTAAATTATTTTTATTTAAAGTGAATAATTTTATAGCGCTTGTGTAATAAGCGCTCTAATAGGTCCTTTAATTATGTGAATTCGTAAGGCGTTTACAGTTCTTGTAAAAAAAGCGTTCTAATAGGTCATTTAATTATTTGAAAGTGCATGTCTTTTATAACGCTTGTAACAAAAGTGCTTTAACAGGTCATTTAATTATTTGAAAGCACATGTTTTTTATAGCGTTTGTAACAAAAGTGCTCTAATAAGTCATTTAATTATTTGAAAGCGCATCTCTTTTACAGCGCTTGTATAAAAAACGTTTTAATAGATCATTTAATTATTTTTTTTAAAGCGCATGTCTTTTACAGCGTTTGTTCAAAAAGCGCCGTAAAACATTATGTGAGGGCGCTTCATTTTACAGCGCTTAAGCGCTGTAAAAGTCTTGTAAATATTATGTGAAAACGCTATATGACCCTATAAAAGAGTCCCACCATTGGACAATGTCACATTGTTGAGCTTGTCCCACCATGGAACAAATGTTCTTCAGAGTTTCATGTTCAGTATTTCACCGTTGAGTATTTTTCTAAATCATGTTGTCTTTGTAATGAATTATCGTCACACACTCGTGACTAGGTTCATGCCACCAATATATGCATGAATGTCTTCACCTTAGTAACAAAATAGATCACTCAACCAAAACGTCTAAAACCATTCAAACTTGTCCTAAACCAACCTGATTTAGGCACAAGGTCATCACTTTGAATAACCACAACAAGTACAACCATTATAACAATATATCATATGACGTTTATTTTCCACAATTTAAACATGTCAAACACAACAATTATAACAACGTATCGTACAACATTTATTTTCCCCAATTTGAACATATCAAACACAATCATTATAACAACGTATCATATAACATTCATTATCCACAATTTGAACATATCAAACAAAATCATTATAACAACGTATTATATAATATTTTCCTTTAAAAATAACACGCAAATAAAATCAATACACAACATCACAATACATTTATCTCACATATAATTCAAGTAGGAAACCGAATGGAGTGATGCATTTACCGTTACCAAAGTTATTTATAGAATTATTTGTCACAAACTCTTGTTCACCTTGTTTCATACTTTTAGACAAGTAATAAATAATTGAATAAAAACTATAATAATAACAATCACATTATAAATTATTGAAATAAATAAATAAAAATATATTACAAATATTACTAAGAATAAAGAAAAATGTGGGTCTTACATTCTATCAACCTAAAATAGTTTCATCCTCGAAATTGATCCTACTGCAGAAAAAATAGGGTCTTACATTTTTTGTCTCAATAAGTATACAATTTTTACTTTTGGTCCTTGGTATTTTGTTTTTAGTTCTTGCAAATATAAATTTTTTGCTTTTAATCCCAATAAATATTCATTTTATTATTTATTTAGAGGAACTGAAATCGACTATTTCATATATTATAGAGACCAATTCAAATATAAATAAATTTTACAAAGACTAAAAATAAAAGTATCAATGACCAAAAGGAAAAAAATTAATATTTGACAATACTAAAAACAAAATAAAAAGTTACAAAGATAAAACCAAAAACTGATATATTTGCAAGAATTAAAAACAAATTTAAAATAAATTTATTCTATTATTATTATTATTATTATTATTATTATTATTATTATTATTATTTTCATTTATGGTAGGTATCACACCCATTTTATAAAGGAAAATTCTCTACTACCACCACATTGTCATTACTCTGACATATTAGACTTAGGATTAGATCAGTGGTGCTGTATGCGAGAAACAAAGGTATAAGTCACACTCAAGTATTGATAGACTCTTTAAGACCTTAGCCTTAATTGGGAGACTATTGTTGTTTCAATACACCAACGAAATTCACATTGCTTGGAAGTTTAATCACATTCACCTTTTTCATTGTGACCAACAATGATACTAAAAAATGTATGTTGTCACCTAAATTTATGATATGAGATATATTTTTCCTAAAATATAAACACATCGTAAAATTTAGTATTCATATTTTTTTCTACTCATTGAGACACTTTTTATTTTAAACAAAAGAAATAAATTATATTAATAAAGCATAAGTTGACTTTTGAAGGAATTTCATTAAGGAAAAGCTTCCAGACAATCAAAACCACTTTTCGAAAGTGCATAAGAATGTCAAATCTTATTGTTAATACCATTTACATCTCTATCTATAGCACCTCTCAAGATGAATAAGTCGAACTCACAATGTATTCACTCGAATCATCTCTCATCCAAATCAATTTATCTCTCCCACCCTTGACAAAAACAAAACCCTTCAACTCCCTCATTAGTAACTCTAACTGATCTTTCTCCCGTTTAAATAATTATCTACATCGTTCTAATTCTCACTTTCACCATTACCTTCACTTATTCCTAATGTTGGTCATTGTGGCTTATTCAACAAAAGAAACAGTAAATAACATGTTATATCTTTTTTTTTTTAGATTGTCACTACCCACCTACCAATCTTACCAAAATTGAATAACTTCACCATTCCTCACCTTAAACGCAAGTCGGCCTGAACACCACCAATGATCAATCTACCACATCTTAAGATTACCCCTACATCATATTTATGTTTTAGCACCCTATACCAAATACTATTTTTTAACCTTTAGACGAAAAACCTATTTCTCTTGGTAATGTCAAATTAAAAGCTTTCAAGTCTTTTATGTTTGAACACCTATTTTCTTTTTGGGAACACATTATCTCCCAATTAACCTAGTGAATTTTCCTCTCCTCATCCCCACTCAAATAAAATATTTTAGGATGTGCTTTTTTTTTTTATTGGAGAAAAGATTCAATATTTTTAAGTTTATGTTTGATTTAGTTTTTAAAAGTTGAGGATAATGAGCCAAAATCCATCATAGAGATTATTTTGTTCTTCCTCTATTTTTTAGGGATTTGGAGGGAACCAAAACAACATAAAAACAATTTAAAATTCCTCTTCCGTCTTAAATCAAACACAAAATCATTAAAAATATTTATCTTTTCCTCCATTAAAATCCTCCTCCTCACCTGTTGAACCAAACACACCCTTAAAAAGATATTCCAATTTTGATATGATACCCAACAAAACTTTGAAGAATGACAAGTAGTATATTGATAATGTCGTAAGAACATATCACTATAGGACCACCCTTCCATCCATTGAAAGATTATTAGGCTTCCATGTCGTGAGACTTTGCACATAAGATCTAAAGCGAACAATACCTCATAAATGTGACTTGAGGTTAAAACATTTGCGCTCTAGGTAGGGATTAAACCTATGTCAAACTCGAGGATTAACAAGCTATTTAACTTTTAGCCTTGACCGGAGGAGTGTCGCGGTCAAAAATTTTAATTTTTCCTCGAATTAAATAGAGTGGCCACCAAAGTTTATTTTAAAATAAGAAAAATATTAGAAAACCCTTAAAAATAGAAGAAAAAAAAATGGTATTTGAAACCAAATTTTGAGTTCAAGAGTCGATTATGCGTAAGGAATGTATTAGTACACTACAACATCCATTAAAAATACGGTTACTTATAATTAATTGTGTAACTTTTTTTTAACTTATATAAATTTAACTCTCTTTTTTAAAATGCAAGTAAAATTTTTTATGGAAAATAATTTAATCATAAAAGTATATTTAAAACATAGAGAAAAAATTTTATTATTAATATTATGCTTGACAAAGAGTGTGATCTTGCTCCTACGTATCTCCCAGTGCGATAGAGAAATCAAAGCTACGTAGTTCTTGGGGTAAAAAATGCGGATGCGTTGATTGTTTTTTTAAATAAAATGTGTATTGTTATGGATAAAAAAGGTATTTTGACAAAAAAAAAAGTTTATTTGATTTGAATAATTATTAAAAAATACGAGTTTTATAACTATCAAATTGTACTTAAAAATTAAAAGAGTAAAATATATCACATCTAATTTTATCATTTTAAGAATATTTATTATTTTGATTGTAAAAAAATTAGTTTTAACATCTCTAAATTATATAACTTGTGTTATAATGACTCAAATATTAAAAGATGTTACATCTAATTAACCACTCGAAAATAATATTTTGTATAATTATCAAATAAATAACGGTTTAATAAACTAAAATCAATTCAGAACAATCCATAGTAATTTTTCAATTAAAAAAGAGTATGCATGCTTTTCAGAATAGTACGAGATGGTTGGGTTGATGGTTATATTGACTACGCTTGCCTATACTGACTACGTTTGCTTTGAGAATGTCTTTCAGCACATAGCTATGAGGCTTTTGGAACAATATGCTATGTTTCTTTTAAAAGAGACCGTCATTTCAAAACAACCCAACATCATCTCAAAACAAAAGTTAAACATATTCAAATCTCAATAAATCATAAACCAAACATTATTTCAAAACTCAAAGTTTCAATAAAATCAACTTAATCAAAATCTCATTTTTAATTCTAATACAAACTTCATATAACAAACAAATGAAGTGTTGTAGTAAACGAATAGACAACATCGTATACCGAAAAAAAGAAGATGTCGACAAGGAAGTGTTGTAGTAAACGAATAGAGAACATCATATACCGAGAAGAAGAAGGCGTCGACAAGGAAGTGTTAGAGAACATCGTAAACCAAGAAGAAGAAGGCATCGGTGGTGCACAATTGACGTGGTGAGTGGGGATAGAGTTGAGTTGTTGCTCAACTTCATTTTGTTTCAAACTCTCTCCTTTGTAAACAATTTTTTTTCTTCTGAGTTTTTGTTTTTTAATATTTCTCTCTTTTTCTTTGTCTTTGTTAATTTCAAAAGCAAAGAAAAAAAAACTCTCTATTTTCGAAAGCCCTCCTCCTCCTCATAAATGATATTTTGCCTTAATTTATAGACTACAAAGTTAAATTTTTGTGTCTATGAGATAAATTGATGTGTGGTTTTTATATTGTTTTGGAAAAAATTATAGAATTGCATACATGAAAATGGAAAAGGGTGGATGACCTTTCTATCTTTCTGATTGAGTAAATAAATAGTGAAAATATAAATTGGGATAAAAAAATTAAGATGGAATGGTTTGCTTGCAGAAAAAGAGACATAAGCAAATCTCGTAAGCAATATACCAAAATGCCACTTTTGAAAACAATATACCAAAATGCCATTTTTTTTTTCTTAAGTTATAAGTCGCCATTTGGAATGACAACTTCTCAAGGAAGCCCAAGTTCCAAATGGCGACTTCCAACATAATTTTTTTTTTTTTAAATTTTTTTTTTTAAATCATGTTGGAAGTCGCCATTTGGAATTTGGGCTTCTTTGAGAAGTCGCCATTCCAAATGACGACTTATAACTTAAGAAAAAAAAAGTGGCATTTTAGTATATTATTTTCAAAAAGGGGTATTCGGGTATTTTTTTTTTCAAAAAAAGGGCATTGATAAAAAATTCCCATATAAATTTTATTATTGTAGAGTGATGATTCATTTGTGTATGTAGTAGTTAAAGTTGAAAATTTAGTTTTTTTTTTTCTTTCAATTTTCATCTTTATAGTTACATTTTTTTTTTCTTTGTTCATTATAAATATTTTTTTTTCCTAAAATGTGACACTCACCTGTTAGATGCTCATAAGAAGACATATACTACAAAAACAAATAGTTATATGTATATAATTCATACAATTATCCTATTATACTTTGTTGAGCAGATTAAAGTTGCATGTCGCATCACTGTCTACTTTGTTAGTTATTAAACATGGCAATGAGGCAGGTCGGGGGCAGATTTTGCTTCCTCGACCCCTGCACCCGATTATTCGGAGGAAATCGGCATTGTACCTGTTTCATAACGGATGTGAAATTTAAACCCCATCTCTGTCTGCAACGTGGTTTGGATTTCCTCGCCTACATCCGTACCCATTTATATATATAAAATTATAAATTTAAAATTTATATCTATTATAATTAATATAATAAAATAAAAGTTCAGATATAAGAAATAACATTGAGGGATCATATTCAAAAGGACATATTGGGGGAAAAGAACATTCGAAGTGAAACAAAAGGGAAGAAAGAGAGTTATTGATTCATGACAAAAATAAATAAAGGAGAAGTGAGGTATTTACTGAAGAACCATTAATTATTCGGTCTGTAAATTATGTTTTCACGTAAACAAAAAGATTAGATAGAAATGCAGAGTATCATTCATTGGCTAACCATATATGACATGCCAACATTAATTAATTTGTGGCTTGGTTGTGATGCACATTATCTGTGTGTGTGTTCCTATTTCATTCGTGCTTTTATTCTTTGGATATTTAGACATTAGAAAATCACGTGATTTAATCAAGTTCAAGGACTTTTAAGGGGGAAACTTTGAGTGAGAGTGAGAGTTAGAGTTTTGACCATTAGCACCTGAGGACTAAACGTGATTTATTTGAAGAGTATAAAAAAATGTCTTTCGAAAAAGACGCTGTATTTTTTAAAGAGTAGCGGTAAAAACATTATGACAATTGCATCTAGGGGCATGTTGGTTATGGATTATTAAAAAAAAAACTTATTTTAATATTTAATAATTTGAAAATTATTTATTTAAAAAATTAAAAGTTATGTTGTGTTTGTCTATTGTATTAAAAAATTATTTTTAGAAAAATAGTTATAAAAGAATATTATTTATAAAAAACTATTTAAAATAACTTTTTTAAAAGGTAACAAAAAGGCGGAAACTAAAAAAAAAATGATTGTTTCTAAAAATATATGCAATAAATTGTACTCAAGATTTTATCCATGTAAAATAAACGAAGATCTAACATGTATGAAACGACAACGTTTAGTTATCTTGGTAGCGGTTACCGACTGTAGCAAAATTCCGAAGAACGATCTCCGTGCATAATCACTCTCACATCAGAGAGTAGAAACTAGCACAGTGACTCACACCACACCAAAACAAACCCTAACCCTAACCCTAATCCCAATCCCAATGGACGGAGACGACGAAACCTCAGGTCCAATGATCGATGAAATCTACGCCAACGGCGGCGAAGAGAGCGACCAGCGTAGTCGGAGAGCAATCATGAGCGGCGATCAACTCGACATTGAAGCGTACGCGGCTCTGTACTCAGGTCGGACGAAGATCATGCGGTTGCTCTTCATCGCTAACAACACTAAGAATCCGACGGTTCAGCTTGATGCGCTTCGTATGGCTTATGATGAGATTAAGAAGGGTGAGAATACTCAGCTTTTTAGGGAAGTTGTGCAGAAGATTAATGGTAGGTTGGGTTCGAATTATGAGATGGATTTGAGTTGGTGTGAAGTTGTTGATCGAAGAGCTGAGCAGAAGAAGGAGAGGCTCGAGAATGAGCTTAATGCTTATAGGGTGATTTTCTCTTTTCACACTTTTTGTTTTTTATGATGTTTGTTATTTAGGGAAAAAAAATTCTCCATTTTTTCCAGCAAATTATGAGTATACAATTTGAGTTAGGAATGAGTTAGGGTTCACTCGGACTGACTTATTTGAGTTTATGCGTTTGACATAAACATGTCTGAGACTGTTTGAGAGGATATATATTAACGGGTTATAGATGTTCATAAATATTAATAGCTAAATTCCATAAAATCTCGAGGATAGAACATGAAAACGATTTATAGTTTATAATAAAACAGTTTGTTTTGTTATAGGGATAGTTTATAGTTTATATATAAGCATTTATATAATAAGCATTTATGCTTAAAGCTTATTTAGTCTGGTTATTCAAACAGAGTTCAATCTAAGCACAAGCGTCATGATAGGCAATGTTTGTGAAAAGTGGATTTATTTATTTTTGTGTTGATTGAACCTTGTTTGTTTGGATTTGCACCTTGTAAAGGGAGTGGTGTATTTTATAGGCTGTTGGTTGAACTCTTGTGATTTGATTTGATTAATTGTTTTGTTTGTTGTATTGGTTTATGTATGTATTTTTATTACAATATCAAGTGTTTACTATTATAATTTGCACTACTTCTTTTTGAAGCGCTAAGTCTGCCCTTATTTGTGTGTACCATTTTCTGTGAACTTCTGAGGGTAGACGGTTGTTTTTAGCAATTGTTTGCTCTCAGGCTAGAAATTCTGCATCATCTTGAAATTGATTACTGGGTTAGATCGTGGGTGAAATGTATCAATCATGCAAAACTATATTATCATGTCATTTCTACTTGATATGGTTGTGAATTCTGAAGCAGTGTCCCTGTGAAAATTTACCTTATATCTAGGGCTAGGTGTTTGGCATGGTAAAGTAGCTAGATGCATTCCACCCAAAACTAAGAATAAAAATATGGAGCTGCATGAATTGGTTCTGTACTTGGACTGTCTTGTTATATATGATATTTTATTATCACCTGATTTTTCCTTTTCTTTTTCTAACTACCTTAATTGAATTACTGTTGCTGTTTTTCATTATCCATCGTTCAGATTTCTTTTATTTTTTGCAGACAAACTTGATTAAAGAAAGCATAAGAATGGGATACAATGATTTTGGAGATTTTTACTATTCTCATGGTCAACTAGGGGATGCTTTTAAAAGTTATGTTCGTACCCGGGATTATTGCACTACAGCAAAACATGTAATTCATATGTGTATGAGTACAATTCTGGTCAGTATTGAGATGGGTCAATTTTCCCATGTCTCAAGCTATGTTAGCAAGGCGGAGCAGGCAACAGATGCCCCTGACTTGATAATAATTTCCAAGCTACGATGTGCAGCAGGATTGGCTAATCTAGAGGCCAAAAAATATAAGCTTGCTGCTCGAAAGGTCTATTCCTTTTTTCTCTTTTTAACTCTAATTCTGTTCAGAATACTTGATCATTGAAGGATTACTGCATGGTAAATGAAGTCCTGATTTGGAGTCTGAGGATTCTTATCATTGTTTAATGCATGATAGCCTACTAACTTTATTTATTTGGCAACCACATTTTCATTATATAATGCAGTTCCTAGAAACAGGCCCAGAACTGGGTAGTCACTATAATGAAGTTATTGCACCTCAAGATGTTGCAACTTATGGGGGACTTTGTGCACTTGCAACATTTGATAGGGCAGAGTTAAAG
Source organism: Cicer pinnatifidum (assembly GCA_037974775.1). Lineage (NCBI taxonomy): Eukaryota > Viridiplantae > Streptophyta > Magnoliopsida > Fabales > Fabaceae > Cicer > Cicer pinnatifidum. The sequence continues at coordinate 42,254,583 of JBBPBR010000007.1, forward strand.
GCAAGTTCTCCATTATATTTTCACAATCATCTCTTCTAAATGACTACTCATATACATTGATTACATTGTCTTTATGATTTTATTTCTTATATTTGACAGAGTAAAGTTATAGACAATTCCAACTTCCGGAATTTCTTAGAGTTAGTACCTGAAGTAAGGGAACTGATAAATGACTTTTATTCGAGGTAAGTGGGTGCAAGTACTCTCTTTGTTTTCTCTGTTGTTCGCATATGTATTCTATTAGAAAAACAATATATACAGGGTAGTTGTAGTTGCATGGTGTATAGTACTCCCTCCGTCTCACAATAAGTCTCATTTGCCATTTTTCTGTCTCAAACTATTTGTCGTTTTACATACCAATACAACATTAATTACTTTTTTCCACTAATAGACCCTTATTAATGGTATCTCAACTTATCGAATTTCTTTACTAACTACAATTAATAAGGATGTTTTTGTAAATGATACTAATTTTACTATTGAAATTAACCCAACTAATCATTTCCTTAAGAACTGCGCACAAACTAAATGAGACATTTAAAATGAGACGGAGGGAGTATATGTAATTATGGTATTTAGAATAACTGTAAATACAATGTATGTAATACACTTCCGTCACGAAGTGTAGACACATGTCTCTTATTTCATTTCTTACTTCACATGGTCTATGTAACATAACATTACTCACTACACATTTTTATTTTCTTGCTTAACTGAATCGAAGGTGATTTTGAGAGTCTTGATTTGGTAGAGTTGCACTGGATAAATGTCTCATTTATATGAAAAAATTCATTAGAGTCTTCATGCATGGTGCTAAGCTGTTTGTCTGAAAAAATGACCAGAATTCAAAAGAATTGGATTGGAATATTTGCATAGGGAATATAGTCATTAATTCATTAGACACTGACAGACTTAATTGATATTTATGGGGCTGGTTGTTTTGTTTGTGGTCAGCAATTTAGAACATTTTAAAACTGGGTTTTGAATTGATAATTGGTAATAATGGACTTGTTACATCTTTTATCATACTCAAATTGTTTGTTTACATCTCTGTTACTTTCTGTGTATATAAACATTGATCTATTTTCTTTGTTTTTGCAGCCACTATGCTTCATGTCTGGAATACCTCGGGAACCTCAAAGCAAATCTGTCGCTTGATATACATTTGCATGACCATGTTGAGACACTTTATGATCAAATTCGTCACAAAGCCCTTATCCAGTATACACACCCATTTGTGTCTGTTGATTTGAATATGATGGCTAATGCATTCAAGACAACTGTTGTTGGACTTGAGAAAGAACTGGAAGCATTGATTACTGATAATCAGATACAGGTATGGTTTGAGTTACTATGCCTTGTTGTGGTTCATAGCTCAACGAGGCTGTGTACTATAGAAAAATATACAAATCTTAGTATTGCATGCTTCTCTTTATATTTGTGCATGTCCATATAACTTCTGCATATGATTTTAAATATTCCAATGCTTCTTTTACAAAAGAGAAGAACAAAGCCTGTCTGGGACTTAAAACAGCTCATGATTTAACAAACCTTTTGGATCTATGCAGGCTCGAATTGATTCACACAACAAAATATTGTATGCACGGCACGCAGATCAAAGGAATGCCACCTTTCAAAGAGTTCTAGAAACTGGAAGGGAATTTGATCGCGACGTTCGTTCCATGTTGCTGAGATCAAATCTTATTAAGCACGACTTCAATAGTAGGGCGTTAAGGAAACATTGAAAACAATGGGACCAAGGTGGCTATTTTACATATTCACGGACAACAGTCAACTATAATGTAGCAAGTTTGGAGAAGATCACCTTACTTTTTGGCCGATTGAAACAAGGTTGCAGATATTAATTTGTGCCACATTTAATGATACTTATGGTTGCTCTTTGTATATACTATTTTATAGTTTAAATTAATTTGTCACTAGATCTCCATTTCCTTTTTCCTGTTTTGTTTATGTACTGTTACTTTGTCGAAGGGAGCTTGGATGCAATAACTGGAGTTATTATTATATAGGTACCAAATCATTAAATAGACAATTTATATTGTTAAGAGTAGTTCAAAGCATGTAAAAGAGTGATACTATCACTTGTTGAAATTAATTAAAGATGGCGGAAACCAATGAAAACCAATGGTTTTGCCAGATTTGAGTGCCCAATTCTCACACAAGTAAAACTGAATTCCAGTCTACCTATGGAGTAATTCTTTAAAGCTTGTTTGAAGGTGAATGTTCATTTGTCTATCTGATTTTGTCCATCGCTCTCAAATATACTATTGAAAACTATGATTTGATAGTGCATTTTATACTACTAGAAGTCAGAATCGAATAAAAACTCAAAAATCGGAGGGTTCGGTGAACGTTCACCCTGAGTGAATTATGTTATGGAGCTTTCAAAATCGATACTGGCGCAGTAAGGTTGGTTTTGAAAAATATGTATTTGAATTTATCTCAACAAAACATGATAGTTGGATTAAGTTATCAATTGATGCTGAGTTGGACCTTTGATAACTAAGTGAGTTTTGTCTTTTAAATAACTAATGTTAATAATTAATTATTTATTTTATTAGAGGGAGAAATTAAATCTAAAACCTCTTTGTCACTTCAACTTCTCTACTCATGAATAGTTAACTAGTTGATAATCTAAACGGATTTAAGGTATAGTCATATATGTTTAGAGGGTTGCTATTGCCGATACTCGATTAAAAGAGAATTAAAAAATAATGATAAATGTCAATAGCTAAATCCACACAACTATCATTTCAACAATAATAATACTTGATTTAATGCAATATGCGTATTAAAATAGTTGATCGGCTACCGACCATGGTCTAGAAAAATTGTTTTTAGATGTCAAATATAGTAGGAAGTCAAGTGCTACCAATAGCTTAGGATATTTGATCATTTAATTAATTTATTAAATTTAGACTTATCATCAATCCGGTAAGATAATGGATCAATAGATCATTGGTTGAATATCCAGATTTGATGTAATTTTAATTGGTTTTGTTAATATATATATATTTTTAAGATATTTGTTAAAAAATCTAAGTAGAATTTTTTTATTTAAAAAAATTATTTTTGAATTTTATTAGTTAAATACATATATTCTCCGATAAAATTTCTATATTCATAAAGAATAAAATTTTCCTAATCTAAATCTATAAAGTCATTCTAGCATGATTGGTTGAAAAGTGTCGTTGCTTGTTATGAATTTTTACTGGCTGATTCAGGTCCATGTATTCAACCCATTGATATTCAAATTTGACTCAAACTGTAAATAAAATAGACCAACATGCACCAATACAAACATTATCCAGCTTTGTGCATTTTGCCTAAAAATGGGAGGAGATATTCCCACACCATAAGTAGTTTCGGATGTATATTATTTAAAGAAAATGTTGTTCAAAATACACTTTCGAACAAATTATAGATTGGATCAGCTAATGAGAATCAAGACACAAACAAACAACAGGTTTATGAAATAGAAAGGAAAGGTTGTTGATTTGCAACAAACTAATATTAAAGAGGATGTCAATGTTGTGTTGACAACAAAGATTCAAATAAGAATATTAGTTTTAGCGTTATTTGTTTCATATAATTTATTATATATTGAAGAAATCAATGTTGATAAATATTTCGTCAGTCAGTTGAAAGAATACCAAAGGGGACATTAGTATATATTTGTTATTAGATTTGGAAAAAAATATTCATAGGTTTAAAGGTTCCAAGAAATGAAATAACTTCTCAAATTTTAAATTTTAATGTTTTTATTTCTATGAAATGAGGTGCTAATAAAAGGTTCTTCTGCGTGTGAATAAAATTGATATAACTTCCCATAACTACTTAGTTATCCAATTCTTTAAAAATTTCCTAGGAAAACAATTTTTTCTAGAAAATACTTTGGAATAAGTTTCCCATCATTATTTTCTAAGAAAAACTATTCTTGAGAATAAATTTTTCAACTATGAAACAAATTTCTCCAAAGAGAGAAACAACTTGTAAATGAATTTTTAGATACGTACATTGTTAGTAATTGGAATAATGCATAGGAAAATGATGAACCTCTTATAGTTCACCAAACCCCATGCTAGACATATTCAAATTCAAATATTATTCATGACATACAAATTTTTTTACTTTTTCTTTTTAATAATGATGAAAACAAGAGCAATTTTTGTCATAAGCAAGATTTCAATGTAGCTATTTCGTAGTAAAAAAAATTAGAGCGCAAATATGTTTAGGGTACTCGTTTTAGAGTTTAATACTCCAATGTAGCTTCAATTTTGCTTTTCTTTTCTTCTCTTTCTCGTTATTTTTTTTTTTCACTAAGATCTATGTTCGATGAGGTTTTTGTTTTCCTCTTTTTTATTTAATATTTAGAAGAATTTTTATTTTTATTTTTTGTAGTTTTGGAAAAAGTTGGTTCCTACCAGCTCACCCAACCTTTCAACCAACCGACACACTAAAATGAGTGTTATAATAGTCTCAACAAGTCATGAAATTGGAACTCTTTGAACCCAAATCTAACCAATTACTATTAGTATTTAATATAAATATTCTTTCTTGCTTCACGTGCTGCAACTTTTCTCCTTATTTTTCAACACTACAACCATTCGCATTCACACTTTCCTATTTGTTATTATTCCACTCAAAATTTGGTTTTCTGTCTGACCATTTTATTTCAAATTTCAAAAGAAACGTTACTCAAAACTGTTAAACTTTTTCAAACTCATACAATGAATCAAACTTACAAAACTAATAATAAAAATAAGGACCAAACAGTTGCACCGCAAATTAAAAGTGCATATTTGTGGTAAAATTAATAAAATTACAATGAAACATTGTAATTTTGTAATAGTTATAGAGTGTAGTTTATATAGTTTTATGTGAAATTATATTAGATTTTGAATTTTACGTTAAATTATACAATTACTAACTTTTTAATAATTTAAACATACTAGTCCATATTTATGTTAAATGAATTATTGGAAGAATGAATATTGTTGCTTTGGTGTAAATTTTTAAATAATTTTGTAAGTTTAACTATGATATAAATGTATGCTGCATTTTATTTTAAGTAAAAAAATACAGTTTTAGACTAATTTCCGCTTATGTTATTTAACTTTTTTTCTTTTGATTTGTTCTTTTAAGTTACATTAAGTTTGCACTATTAACCTTAAATTATTTGAAAGCACACAAATAATCTTGAGTTTAGATTTTTCTCGAATTACTATCATGAGTTAAAATTTAATCAAAATATTGATATAAGTTAATCGTCCAAACTAATTTTTAAGTGAAAAGAGTTAATGACATTGATTATGTAGATATACTTTTATTATCATGTTTTGAAGGTTATGCATATATCTAAATAATTGTAGAGAAAATCAACAAATGAAGCCATTTATAAGGTCTGATAAATGTTTTTTATGTTAATTGTTGCAACATTTGATAGACTTTTTAATGATTAAAAGTTTTCAACACTAATCATTATTGAAAGTGAGATAAAGCCAAAACAAAACTAAATTTAAAGGATCATAAATATATTTTTTCCTTTATTTTAAGTACATAAATATGTAAATTGTTCATAACTTTTAGGGATATGAAGATATATCTTTAGTTGAGTTTAAATTCTCTCCATTTCTTAAAAAATATGAAAGATCTAATTAATATAATTTTGATGTATAAATATTCAAATATTGATGTCATATATTTTGAAAATGTATACTTTTATATCAATTATACCCAAAAACTATAGAAATGGATATCACCATTTCTTTTGTGAAATGGTAAGAAATGGAGAGGTTACCTTCATTAGGCATTAGCTAATGAAAAGAGTAGTGACTTAAATGAGGAAGAAATAGGCAACTCTAAATCGGGTTTATGGCATTTTTTATAATGAGATTGTTGTGAACGGTATAGAATAAAAAGTTATTAGTACAATAATGTGAAAGTGACTTTCAATTATGTAAACTAAATGTGGTTGCCAAGCGAATTATTTGTGTTCATATTGAAACAACTACTATAACATGATTACATAAAAATACCTAAAAAACGTATGTAATTACTCGTTATTAGATGAATTTTTTTTGGATATGCTATTTTAATTGTTTATATATCACTTTTGACCCAAAACCTAGATATCAAAATTTTATTTTAATAGTTAATACTTCAATTTTTTAACATTCAAATTTATTTTATTGTGAATTTAAAATTCTTTAGCTATAAGAAATTCATATTCAATTGTGAGAAAAAATATAGTGGTATTAATGATTTTTTTGACACATTATTAACGATACATAAGATAATTATAAGACAACTAACTTACATATGTTAAAAAGAGAAATATTAATTATTTCGAAAGAAAAATTAATGAAACATGCCAATGGATTAAAGGAAATTAAAATGAGATGTAACACAGCTAATTGTTACTATTTTTTTTAATATTTGTGAAATTATGAATAGTAAATCGTAGTAAAGTTTGGCGCTTGTGTGTTACTATTTTTCTAATTCAATTTGGTATATGCATTAAACTTATAGGGACAATCATTTGATACTCTCTCATCACCACCACAACCACAGGTTATAAGACCACTACCAATTATACCTAGTACTTTATATGGCACCACAAGCCAGCTCCTTTCAATTTGATTCATTCTTCAATTGTGGTCACACAATCAATACGACTTCAAACACCTTCAATTAGACATTTCAATTATTTAAGATATCTTTAAAGTGAAGGAGAAAATAGGACAACAAACATCCTAATTTATACAAAGATACAAATTACCACTATCTAAATAGCTAAACAATTGTACCTATGGAATAATTTCGTAGTTTTTTTTAGTAAATTGAAAAGTTGTAGTTTCTTTTTAGTATGTCGGTATTTTATATCTGATATATTTTGAATTAATCAATATTTATAATATAATTTTAAAATTGTCAATGTTAATTATGTCTTTTTGAAGTTGATAATACTTTATATTTTTAATATTTACGGTGAACTTATATATTTTGTTCAAAAATAGACTAATTCAAGTATTTTAATGACATATTAAACTAATTTGTGTTTTTTTTTAACAATTAAAAATTGAAATTGAAGACTAATTTGACCTAAATAACTAAGAGACTAATTTAAGTCATTTTTGTGAATATTTCCAAAATCCAACGAGGATTGAATTTGCTCAAAATACTTTACACATCAACAACTTTTCTAATTAATTCATCTATTTATTTACCATTCATCAACTAATTGATAAAATTTTAAGTATATTAAATTTTATTAGACACTAATTTGGATCCAAAATTATACTTGTAATAAAAATTGGAGGGAGTAAATCACGCGGTGTTCTGAAACATTTACCTTCAAACAAAATCTTCACTTTTCAACACTCAGTGGAATTTATTTTATACACAACTCAACACAATTTTCTTCTAAATACTTTACTTCCAAATTCACTACAATCTTATTACCTGCTTCACAATCTAATTAATCTTCTATCTTCCAAACTACAATTCTACTCTCTCTCTCTCTCTCTAGTATTTGCTAAACATGCTCACATAAACCAACTCACACAATCTCAGATCCTTCATCTTCATAAAATAAAAAACCTCATTTTCCGACCCATAAAAAACCCCTATCAATTCCACCAAAAAGCACCGACTTTTACCATCAAAATGCATCAAAACCCAAACCCAACATACTAATTTAATCAGATCCAGCTTATTTCTCAAATGGGTCATGTAAACCTCCCAGCTTCAAAGCGAACTAGCGGCATCAACTACAACCCTCGTCAATGGCGGTTACTAGACCTTATTTCCGCCGCGTTCTTCGGTTTGGTGTTCCTTTTTTTCATTCTTGTCTTCACGCCGCTCGGTGATAACCTCGCCGCCTCGGGGAGACAGACGCTGCTGCTGTCTGGCTCTGATCCACAGCAGCGTCTGCGTGTCGTGGCGGCGATTGAGGCGGGACAGCCGAGGGTTATCGAGGCGTGTCCAGTTGATGAAGTGGACCATATGCCGTGTGAAGATCCGAGGCTTAATAGTCAGCTTAGTAGAGAGATGAATTATTATAGAGAGAGACATTGTCCACCTGTGGAGAATAGGCCTCTTTGTCTTATTCCTCCGCCTAGTGGGTATAAGGTTTCGGTTCAGTGGCCTGAGAGTTTGCATAAGGTATGATTATGAATTATGGGACTTTTTTTGGATGCTTAAAAAGTGTAGGAATTTTGATTAATTAGTGGATTTTTTTTTGTTTTAATTTTGGTGCTTTGTGGTTGCTTTTTGCATAAGGAACTAGTATGTTGAGTGTTTAGCTACGTAGCACTTTGAAGGTATGTTTGGTGTTTGATATGTGTTGTTGTCCAATGCCACACTTTAACTTGTAGGTGTGTCATCTGTTCAATATGGTTTGGTGTCCGATACGACAATGGCAAATCAATCACTTAAATTGTTATTGGTGTCTGCATGTCCGTGTCATGTCTGGTTTATCTGTGTCTATGTCAATACCTCATAAACACCTCAAGTTGAAGGCATGTCTATGTGTCTGACACATACAATTACATTTAATCATTTTCATTTTCTCAAATTATTGCCGGTGGCTAGATGGTAGTACCCATGTTGTGTCTGAAGTATGTGCCCATGATGGGGCTTCATAGGTGTTTAGATACTCAATATGGTTTTGGAATATAGGAGTTTGGTTTTTAGTGTGTTTTTAGTTTGGTATGGAATATCACTTTGAGAGTTTTCTAGTAAGTGATAATTAGTTTGTGTTTTATAGGATTTTGGAGTTTGAGTTTCCACTTCCAAAAAAGAACAAAGGTAGTGATTGCATTCTAAGGCGCTTCTGGCTTCTGAGTCCATACCCTTGTGAATGTGAAGCTTTAAATTGATGTGTCTTTGTTTTTTAAAAAGAGAAAACTGTTATGTTATGCTAATTGGGTTGTGACAGTTGACAATTTGTTCGAATCAGGATTGTTTGACAAAGGCCGTGTCATTTTATAGGTAATTGGTGATCTGATTGAATGCTCTGTTCAAATTATCTTGTGGCCAAGTTTTTAGGTAACCTTGGCCCTAAGACATTTGTTTGATGTACCTAGGACAAAAATATTTGTCATTAGAATACGGAATATGTTTCGGAAAAGGCCTTTTTGTAGGATGATGTGTTTGAATTTGTCAGTAAAGGAGGCTTTCTTGCAGCTATTAGAATGTAGTGTAAAGTGAGAAAAAGGTGATAGAGAGATTGAAGAATAAGAAAAAGTTGGATAGGAAAGAGGAGACAGAAGTTAAGCAAACTATGGCCTGTGTGATTTGTAGAAACATTCCATCTTTTCATTTTTTTATTACAAAAATGAAAAATGAAGTTAAGCAAACTATTAGCTTTAATGGATCCTGATTAATTGAAGATCATCTATTAACATTATTTCTTTATTTAACCTACTTATTTATCATTTACATTTGATGAGGCACATCAACATAATGTCATAAAATGTTTGTCTTTAGTGATCCATCAGTCTAAAGGCTCTCTAATATATCGTATGCAGATATGGCACAGCAACATGCCGCACAACAAGATTGCTGACAGGAAAGGTCACCAAGGATGGATGAAACTTGAAGGCCCGCACTTTATATTCCCTGGAGGCGGCACAATGTTTCCAGATGGAGCAGAGCAGTATATTGAAAAACTTGGTCAATACATTCCAATGAATGGCGGCGTTCTTAGGACTGCTCTTGATATGGGGTGTGGGGTAGGAGCTATTTCCTCATTTCCTTAAGAGTATGATTGGATCGGTGGTATATGGTGGAATGGAATAGGTTAGAATTTAAAAAATAATATGTTTTTTCATTCGATTCCACTCCACTATGTTCCTATCTATACTGCCAATCCAAACATAGAGAAGTTGGTAGATTGAATTTATTATTGTTTAATGCAGTGTTGTCAATTACAGATCACAGAAAGTAGTAGTTTGTTTAAATTTCGCTCCTCACATTTTGTACAAAATAGCGTATCACGAAACAATTGTGGTTCTTCAAATTCCGCTACACTATAGCTGGTATTTAACAACATCGGTTTAATGTGCAACTGAATTTTTTCTCGTGTTTTACAGGTTGCTAGTTTTGGAGGATTTTTATTATCTCAAAACATTATAACGATGTCGTTTGCTCCAAGGGATTCACACAAATCACAAATACAATTTGCTCTTGAACGAGGAATACCTGCTTTTGTTGCCATGCTTGGTACTCGCAGACTTCCGTTTCCTGCATTTGGCTTTGACTTAGTCCATTGTTCTCGATGTTTAATTCCTTTTACAGCCCACAGTAAGTTCTTCGCTGCAGCTCCCCTGTCCATATCTTGCAAATTTCTTAATAGATGTGGCTGCCCTAATGCCGAAACTCCGCCTTGCAGATGCAACTTATTTCCTTGAAGTTGATAGATTACTTCGCCCTGGCGGATATCTAGTCATATCCGGCCCACCTGTTCAGTGGCCTAAACAAGACAAAGAGTGGTCTGATCTCCAGGGTGTGGCAAGAGCTTTGTGTTATGAGCTGATTGCTGTCGATGGCAACACCGTCATCTGGAAGAAGCCAGCAGGGGATCTGTGTCTCCCCAACCAAAATGAATTTGGTATTGAGTTATGCGATGAATCAGATGATCCCAATTCCGCTTGGTAATTTCCAGTAGGCTATAGTTTGAGTTCATTTCTCCTCTTACTATTTTTGCTTCACATTTTCCTTTATTCAGCATTGATAATGACACCATTTGTTACATATTATAAAAAAAAGTTATTTTGATATTCAATAATTTAGATTAATTTTTAGGAATTTTAAAAAAAAGCAAGAGCTATTTTGTTTTTGTTTACCATAATGATTTTTATATAATTTTTAAGAAATCCTCTATTGAAAATAATTTTTAAGAGAAGCTACTCAAAACAGCTTCTCATTTGAAGCAACTTTTAGATTTAGTCAGATTCTCATTTTTCTAAAATATGTAACAAGCGGATGCAAACTTCTAAAATTGGTTAATTTATTTAAAAAAGTAATTTTTCACCAAAAACTAATATTTTAAATCTTTATGCTTTCTACAAATATATGTATTGTACAGACCTGATAAGAATATCCCCCAGGTGAAACTGACTTCTTATTTGTTTACCGACTTCTCATGGCGGTTGCTTGGGACTTCCAAAACTAATATGTCTATTTTGCAGGTACTTCAAATTAAAGAAATGTGCCAGTAGGATATCTTCTGTGAAAGGAGAGTATGGTATTGGGATGATTCCCAAGTGGCCAGAAAGGCTAACTGCTCCGCCACCTAGGTCAACACTCTTGAAAAACGTTGCTGATGTATATGAAGCTGACACTAGGCGATGGTTAAGGAGGGTTGCACACTATAAAAATTCTCTAAACATAAAGTTGGGGACTCCTGCAGTACGGAATGTCATGGACATGAATGCATTCTTTGGAGGTTTTGCAGCTGCACTAAAATCAGATCCCGTGTGGGTAATGAATGTAGTTCCGTCTCGCAAGCCATCCACTCTTGATGTGATCTTTGACAGGGGTCTCATTGGAGTCTATCATGATTGGTGGGTTTTAGCTCAAAATTTCAAGTGTTTTATAAGTTTTCGTATTTGTCTTTCGGCTTGCCTTAATCAATGTTGCAGGCTCTTTTTTTTTTAACATCAATGAATGTTGATATAACCTGAGAAAAACATAGTGTGCGAATATTGTCCTTTTAATCATTAAGTTTTTTCATACTATAAAACAGAAGACTATTTCATGCAGCTGGTAGTTCGCAGAAATTATGTTGCTTTGCAAACTGATTCCTAATCTGCAGTTGTTTGTTTATTGTTCTCAGGTGTGAACCTTTCTCGACATATCCCCGCTCCTATGATTTGATCCATGTGGGCAGCATTGAATCACTTACAAAGGATCCAGCCTCTGGCAAAAGCAGGTATTTTTATGCTAAATAAAATGCTAATTTGATGTCACCATATTGGTGTAGAACTTCTTAGGGAACATTATAATGTGATTGTAAATACCAATTTGAAATCTCAGTTCTTGTTTTCAAATATTTGCTGGCACAAACAAGTGGAAAGAGATTGAGGAATAGATTGCTATCTGAAAGGCTATTAATTTTATGTGTTAGATCTGTACTGAATGCCATCACTGCATCTATGACATTTTTTATTATGATCACTTTTGTTTCATATAATATAAACATGAATTTTGAATGCTTTTAAATGTTTGCATTTTCATATGTAATGTAAATAATTGATTGTCTACTTTTTCAACTTGGTTACTTCGTTTGAATATATGATTTGTAAAACTTACATCGCCAAAAGTCATACTTGTTCATTGGTCTGTTTGGAATGATTCATAAGAATTACAATATGAATCAAGGAGTGGCTGAATATTCGTTCAATTTTAGTTGAGTTTCCTAGATTGCTAGTTTCCCTCTTTGAGCTTGTTTGGATTGACTTAGTTGAGCTTCTCTACTGGTATAAATACTTATGACTGTTTGACGGATCTAATGGAAACAACTTATAATATGTCCATAAAGTCTTTATAGCTTATTTCTATAAGCTCTTTAGGGTAGCTTTTGAAAACAGCTTATAGTTGATATGAAATAGTTTGAATTTAGTTTATCTTTTATAATAGAAATAACTTTACATAAGCACTTATGCTAAAAGTACTTAATTAAGCTATTTATTCAAAAAGGTCTTTAATATGAATGTTTAATCTCAACTTTCAAAAGCCTCCTCTATAGAAGTGTTAGTTGATTATGTTGTTTCTTGCATAAACAAGAGCTCACCTATTGCATAATGACTTCATCGCAGATGTAATCTGGTTGATTTAATGGTAGAAATAGACCGAATGTTGCGGCCAGAAGGCACCGTCGTGGTGAGAGATACCCCCGAAGTAATCGACAAAGTATCTCGTGTTGCTCATGCAGTGAGATGGAGGCATACCATATATGATAAAGAACCCGAATCACATGGCAGAGAGAAAATCCTAGTTGCAACCAAGACTTTTTGGACACTCTAATTCTCATCACACTTAACATAGTTGTGTAATTGAGGTAAAATTTAGTTCTCAATGCTTTGAGGATTGTGATTTTGAAGTTATCTTATGCATCAAAGGGATGTGGTTTCCCTTCCTGTTCATTATGTATACAAGGAGAAAGTAATGTTATAGGATATCAGAAAAACTGAAAAATGCGAAGACTTTGTGTAGTTTTATATGAAAAGGCACAAGCCTATGTTAGTTAATATTTTGTCTTTACATAAAACTTATATTAGTATAAGGATATCTTGTAATTCAATGCTTTTTTTATTTTATAATTACTTATATTCATTGGAAAACAATAATCACTGCTCTAATTTTGCTATTTAAGGTTATTTAAACAGTTCACGTAACTTATTTGAGTGTGGCCGGATATTTTAGAGGTGTAACTAAAAAGAATCATTCATATTATGTACTAAGTGATTTAGTTTTTTTTTTAGTAAATAATTATTACTATTACTACTATTTGAATCAATACTTTCATAAATCTTGATTCACTCCAATGAGAAATTCTAGTACTAAAAATAGCTTATATGAAAAACACTTATTTAATAAACAATTAATTTAATTTTATATTCAAACATATGATAAGTGTTTTGTCTAACATTATACAACAACTACCCACCAATTTCAATGGCCATGACAAGAGGAGAAAAGGAAGATAAATGAGAGGATCCAGTTTGTGAAATTGTTACTATAAATTGTCATCTACATCGTGTAAATTGTAATTTTCACACAGGACTTATATATTCAAGAAAACTGCATAATTATATAGTTCATGTAATATATGATTCTCACGTAAAGATATAAATATTGAAAGACTTACACTTTTTTCGTGAAGGTGTATGGTGATAGAGTGGAAACAATAGTCTTTCTAGACTCAATCTATCTTTTTTATGTTGGATCTTTCTCAAGACCCTTTCTGTTAAGAGAGAAAGTTTATGAAAGAAAGCTAATTCTTTCAATGTAATAGGAATTTGGAAAACAAAAGCTAATTCTTTAAAAGTTTATGTTGGATCTTACCACTATCAAGGAATTTGGATTGGATGATGCAGTCACACAAATCTCAATTATTGATAAAAAAAGTTGGACGGTTTAAATTTTAAAGAGATTTTAATTTTTTTAAATAATAAAATTAAATCTTTAAATTTAAATTATTCGATCTTAATCAAACGACGATGATAATGTGATTGACAACCAGAATTAGAATCCTATGTATAGGAAGTTATCCACACCTTTTAGTGCATTACTTTATTATTAAATAACATAATTTCACACGAATTACTATAATTATTTAAATAAAACAAAAGTACTATTTTTTTTAAATGTGTACTAATGACGTGTATCCCTTAATTAAACTATTCTTACACATTTACCTTGGCATTGTCTCCGACCAAAGGCATTATTTTCTCCGTCAACAACCAAAGGTTTTGATTGTCCATCTCACAATAAATATTTTATGATTGTCCATTCAACTTGATAGTTCATTTTTTGACTTTCAAACGGATGAACAAATAAGGGAGACACATGAACAATCTTCTAAATTGGTTCCATGATGTTGTCTCTTCCCAGGCCCGCTCAAGGGACATGCCAGCAAAGAGGTGAATGGCCATGGCCCATGGGCCTCCATTCTTTTCAACATAGTACTATGTATTAATATGTCAGAGGCTGATGCTAGCCCTTTTTGTGGTCCTGAAAAGAAGTGTTGCTGCCTACCAGTGCCTGTTGCACTTTGGATTTTAGATGTTATGGAGATTTTTTTTCTCAAGGTAGTCAAGAAGTTGACTATTTTGCAATTTCTAGATAAAAAAAAAAGTTGAATAAAAATATTATGTTTTTTATTTAAATTATTAATAAATAAAAATGAAAAAAAATAAAATGAATGAAATTGATGATTGAGATATTACTTACATAAAAGAGTACAAATATTTATATAATCAATTAAATAAATAGTTAATTAATGTAAAAATTAACTAATTAATATAACTAAATAACTAATTTATCTGAGTAATCAACTCAAATATAAAAAACAAAGGAGGTTTGACTTGTATAAAAACAAGTGATAACTAGGTTTGATCATTGAATAAATCAAACAGAATTGTTATAGTTCTTTGATGAGTTTAATTCATATACAAGTGTAAATAGTTTTTAAACTATCAATCAATAAAAACTCTTAAATTATTAATAAAAATTAACTTTTGTCGTAATTATTTATAAAATTATTAATATGATTGGTTATAATTTATCAACTAAAATATTTATAATAACAATGCATATAAATTAAACTCTTTTTTAATATATTAAAATTACAAAATTATTTTTTTTTCTAAATCTGTTTAGTTTTCAAATGTATCTTT
>JBBPBR010000007.1:42277640-42293853 GCA_037974775.1 Cicer pinnatifidum
GTCTATTCTATAGGGTTATATTTGAAATAAATTAAAATTTAATCATCATCATGTTTTTTTTTTCTTCTCTTAAATCTAAGACCAAAGGTAGTATCGGGGGCTTATTTTTTTTTTACCAAAATACAACTCCTCTGGCCCTCAATTATAAGCAAATATATATATTTCACACTTATTAACGTGTTAGTTAAGTATAGTGAATTTCTTAAATTTAGTGTAAAGAAAAGAGTAAATTTATATACATACTCCTAATATAATTAATGTGATTGTCTCCCACGATATTAAGGAATTAATGCAATTATATTTTTAAATAGTTCATCACTAGGGTTTTTTTTGCTTTATCATGCATTGTCAATGTTATATTTTGTATGTTATGATGTTGAATGTACATTTAGCTTATTTTACTCTGTTTAATTATGTTTTGAGAATAATGATTCATCTTCGTTTACTTCTTTCTTAACCGTCGTTTATTCATTGCATGTAAGAAGAGATGATGACATGAGAACAAATGAAATAGTCACCAACTTAGATGAGAATGAGTAATTGACTTACCGCCAATGCAATATATATTAGTTTAATTTATATAAATTTGAAATTGTATAAAATCAACTCTTATTACAATGATAATTTTGATGTTGAACTCTTTTAAATTTATTGTCTCCACATATTTTTAAATTGTGACTCTTATATATTTGGATATATTTTATTAGTTTTTTTGTTTGAATAACCTGTTTTTAAATTTTTTTTAACCTAAATACTCCATTTTGAAAACTATTAACCAATTTTTTTTTTTAAGTTACAAGTCGCCATTTACAAAGGCAACTTTCTTAAAGAAACCCACATTTGCAATGGTGACTTCCTTAAACAATTTTCAAAACAAAAAAAGAAATCAATTTTTTTTCAAATTAACAAAAATAATATATAAATATATATATATATATATATATACATATATAATTAATATAATTCATAAAAATACATAAACACAAATTTTAAATTACATAGACTGACTAGAGTTGTCTGTTACATTTGACCAATATTTTTGAGTATGATCAATTAACTGACATAATCTGCATTTTCTTGGCGAAATTTTTTTCGTTAACGTCCATTTCAGTTCTAATACGGATACTATTTGGACGGCCTTTTTTAATTCTCCGTATTTTAGGATTGTGATACAATGTTTCACCTTCATATGTGGACCAATATCCTTCATTCGGTATAGGTGAAAATTCTTCTTTGTAGATGTTAAATACATTAACAACCTTGTACACATCAAGTAGAAACACTAAATAGTTTTGACGAACGTAAGAATATACAACTATGACATGTGAACAAGAAACGTGTATAGCGTGAAATTTTCTACAATTACACTATTTTCTTTGAAGGTTGAATTCAAAATGACCAATTGGTCGCACCTCTTTTGAGTTTAGTGTTTCATGTACCATGAAAGAATAACAATTTCGGTCGAATTACATGACTTGGTGAGTATTAAATTTACCAACTTCATATTTAATCTTGTCCATGCAATCATTTGGGTTTACTCGATAAGAAGCTAATGATGTCTAATATTGTTGTCCCCTTTCTGCATATAAAATTCTTAATTTATAGTATGTTGATTGTACCAAAGCAGTGATTGGGAGATTGTGTGAACTCTTGAACACTGCATTGATTGACTCGAAAATGTTTGTTGTCATGTGTCCCCATCGTCGACTTTGAGAATATGCCATGGTCTATTGTTTTGGGAGGATATTATCGATCCATTTTAAAGCATCTACATTTGTCATCTTGATTTCATTGCAATAATATTTGAATGATAACCTAATGCATATCCTGTTATAAATGATGTAAAAACTATCAAGTATTATAAATGATAAGTGAAAAATATACTATGAAGAATTAGATCATTACCCGTACAAACAAGTTTTCTTTGAAGTTCATTGTCCTTGAACTCTCTCATGAAATTTTGTGCAATGCGTCGGATGCAGTACACATGTGTTGATGGAGGATCATGCCAATAGTCCCTATAAGAAATTTTTGCACAACCAACAACCACCTTGGAAGGTCATTGTAAGACTTTTCTCAGTTCCCATAAATCGTTTTGATAGCTTTGTTCTTTGACATCCATGTCTTTTTATACGTGATTATGTAGTTGTATCGTTCCCGAATATATCCAATGATCAACTTTACTTTAATTGAATGATCAACTTTCAAAAGCAAATTTATGCTTTCACATATGATGATAGAGTCAAATTTGGTATGATCCTTAACATAGAGGAATTTCAGTAATTGTAGGGCCCTTTAAACGACCAATCACCCATTGCTTACTTTTTTGGCTTAGCAAAGCCCCTTCACATATTTAATTACATACCTGTATTGATCATGTTGCACTACACGGTAATTGAGTGAGTGTTTTATGTGATAGTGCGTAATTGTAAGTTGACAATTTGGTTTGTTATTAAACTTCATTTCAATCTTAAGAGATGCATCTAATGGAGGTGATTATTTAGAAGGCATATCAAATTCAGAGGATTGGTAAGCATAATCCTAGTTTAGATTACGCATGTCGAATGTTGGATCGTATGACGTTGCAATTACAAAGGGTTATGGCTCTAGATCGTCGCCATTGTCATTGTCCTCGTCGTCCTCATTCTTCTCGTCAAAGTGTGTTTCTTATTCACTCTCCTCAATTATTTCTTCTTGATCAAAATAGGCCACATCACCTAATAGAATATACGATTCAAGTTAAGATGTTTTAGGTTCAGATGTTTCGACCTGGTCAAAGTATGGTTCGGGTTGATATGGTTCTGGTTGGCAAGATTCATAATTTTGAAAAGAATCAGTATTTTGTGTTTAAAAATTGTATTCATAGTGAGGTGTGGTTGAGGATGATGGTTGACCAATATCTGATAATGGATTACCATCCTCAAACGTGACATATAACTCGATAGAATCGAGTTGCAGCAACTGTTTATGATCATCAAACATGAGTTCAACTTCTTCGTCGTCTTCAACATTTAACAATTTAAAATGAACTAGGCCTTGTCCAAAGGAGACATGATGTTGAAAAATTATATTAGACACGCTCTTATTATTTTCTAACTTCAACTTTGCTTCAATTGTTTTCTTCAGTTAAGTAAGGTTGCATTACTTCTATTATTTTATTTCTTCTTATGCGTATATAACTAACAAACTTGCTATGTATCAGTTTCTCTAGAGGCATTACCTACGTCTAACATACAATAATTCATAAGACGATTAGCTATGAAATGTATCTATATATTGGATTTGTTTTTACATATTAGAAATGCATTAAACCGATAAAGTGAAACTACAATTTGAACTACCTCAAGAAATTTCACATCCACCTAGGAACATGAAAAAGTATCATAAGGTAGATTTGCATAAACAAGTTGACAATAGTTGGACATTATTCCACGAAAATGAGAACAAATAGTGGAATGAACGAGAAAATCATATTCTTCATGGTCAACCTCTAAATGTTGAATTTAAACCAAGATATGAATACATTGTTTGTTTTGGAAAAATTTTAAACGATTTATTTCTATAAAAAACCAATTGGTTGATGCTCGTGTGAATCCACCCCAACCTCCACCACAATCTAGCCAACTTTTTTTTTCAGGAATCAATGTCCAACACGACACAACAAAATCAATATTATATACCAACACCTCCTAACACTCAACCGCCTTTTCATATTTTTATCCACACACCACATCAATCTGATGTGTTCACGCCAGGGGAATAATTTAATTTTGACAACCAACAATCACATCAAGAAGACAACCATCGACTATCATTTGCATCAATCAAAAATAAATTGTTGTATAACACATTCAATACTCGTTATAATACACATGAATCCGCTACTCAGTTACTGAATAATATATGTCAACAAAGCTTTCAAATTCCAAACTTTGGAAAATATACATATACTCCGTTGAATCAAATATCTAACTAGACTCAATGTAGAAGTAGTTGTTATGCATCACTTCCTCCTCAACAGTAAGAAGACGGAGATCAAGAAGAAGAACAACAACAACAGCAACAACAAACTCGTGATGTACCAAGGCATCGTCCAAATCTCGTACTTGTGAGAAAACCTCGATAATGTGGTCCTAGAGGTCACATTCGACATTAATTTTATTGTAATTTTTATAAAATTTGTGATGTTTCTTATGAATAAATTATGTAATTTAAAATATTACAGACAACTTTAATCAATTTATATAGTTTAAAATTTGTGTTTATGTATTTTTTTAAAAATTGTTTTAAATTTTTTTTTTTTAAATTGCTCAAGGAAGTCGTTATTGCAAACACGAATTTTCTTAAAAAAGTCGTCTTTGTAAATAGCGACTTGTAACTTAAAAAAAGAATATTTTAGTTAATAATTTTTTTAAAAAAAGTATTTAATTTAAAAAAAAATAGGTTATTAAAAAAAACCATTTTATTTTATTATATTTACATTTTAAAACATTTTTAAGATAGAGCATCAACATACAACATCATCAGACTTTTTGTTTGACGCTACCTCGTCAATTCTAGCTGGAGTATGATATTTGAGGAAGAGAAAATATCTTTGAATAAGCAACTAAAAGTAAAGGCAAGAGATGGACCTGTGTACTAGGTTGCGTGGACAACTGTCTGCATGTAGTATTGAAAAAATAAATAAATTTCTAATATTTAATTGTTAAAAAATAAATTATATGATAAAGAGAGATAATATGGATAAATGTATATTATAAATTGTGTTTTCATTATGTTTTAAATTTTTGTAAAGGAAATTTTGTTAAATACTCTTTAAGTATACTAAAACTATAAAAATAAATCTAAATGTGTTTTTTTATTAATTATTTTGATATTTAAATGTGTATTTAATTTGTTAATTTGTAATCAAATATATATTTTTATTGGTTTAGTATATAAAATTCTAATAAAAAAGATATTTAAGAATGTTTGTAATTTTTATTGAATTTCAATACTATACTGATAACCATCATAGGTTTAAGATTAAAAATAAAACTATTTAATATTTTTTAATATTATAAATATGACAACAATTGAAAGACATATATTGTGCCCTTATTACTCAAAGTTTCTGGTATGTCCCTGAGTCAAGGCACTAGCAATTGTATATTTTGGTAGTGTCTATGGATATTTTGGTAGTGTCTATTACAATTTTCTAAAATAATATATATTTTGTTATATTCTTTGATTTTATTGGAAATATAGTGTGAGTGTAAAATAGACTAACATTGATATTCAATGAGAACTCATGATATTACAAACTAAAGTAATCACAATGAATGTTGATATAAAAATAATTTATATTGATGATAATGATAAATCTCTCCTTATTTGTTGATCTCCATTTTTTCATTTTATTTTTTAAAAAATTTAAAAGAACAAGAAAGTGGAATTTTTTTTCATCTATATCCTTAAAAAAAACTTTCCATTATATCCTATATTGAAATTTATATATTATAATGTCTTTTTTTTTTTTTTATATTCAAAAGATCGCACTTTGCGCTCACCTTAAGGATGATCTTTTGTGTGCAGTGGAATATCGCATATTTGAGATATAACTATCTATAATATTTTATTTTTACTTTAATAAATTAATAATTGTTAATTTAATAAATAAAAAATAATAAAAATATTTGAAAAACAAAATTATATTAATAAGATCAAACAAAATACATTTAATAAAAAACAAAATACATCAAAATTAATGTGATCGAGTAAATGTGTCAAAACAAATAAGGTGCTATATTATTTTAACAACTCCCTCCTATTTTTATTGATTTTAAGATAAATTAGCAACTTAATTCTATTTTGTTAACAAACTCCCTCTTATTTTTCCTCTGGATCTAATAAATAAACAATAAGTATTTTGTTTGATGTACATTAAAATCAAACAAAATTCAATAAGACAGTGTGCTGGTGTAATTTTTTTTTTTTTTTTTACTTTTTTATTTATTAGATCCAGACAAAAAAAAGTAGGAGGGAGTTATTAATAAAATAAAATTAAGTTGCTAATTTATGTATAAGATAAGAGAAAGTTGTTAAAATAATATAACACATTATTTACTTTGGTACATCTACTTAATTGCATTAACTTTAATGTATTTTGTTTTTATGTTAAATTTTTTTTTATTTGAGTAATATAGTTTTTATTTATTTATTTATTAAATTAACAATTATTCATTTGTTAAAAAAAAAGTCATAGATATTGGCATCACGGGATGCGACACTCTACTGCAGAAAAAAATAATAATAATCCTTAGTCGCATGAATAATAATAATCTTTAGTTGCAGGACAGGGGTGTGATCTCTTGAAGATAAAAAAAAAAAAAATTTTAATATATAAATTTAAATGTATGGTGTAATGAATAATTTTATTTTTTTTGTAAATGAAGAGGATATAAATGCAAATAAACCCAAGAAAATGTAAAGTTGAATTATATTTATTAGTAAAATGAGAGTGATTTTACCTTTATTTAGAGAAGGGCAACTACAAATACAATGTGATGTGAATAATTTTTTAAAGCTAAAATTTTATTAATAAGAAAAGGAAAATAAGAATTGGGGGACATAAATATAATCTACTAAACAAAAATACATAAAAAAATGCTATTTTTTTAAAAAAATATACAAGTTTTTTGAGGCTTTGGTAGAAATTATATAATATAGTTATTTTTATTTTTTTTTCATCATGCATTCTCTTCATACTTTCAGGTTGTTTCGCAAGCATCTCTAACTTTAAAAAAATTTGCAATATCTTTAAGTCACGAGCAATCATAAAATAAAGATTCTCGTAAGTAATAATAACATTTGAAAATGCCATACTTTTATATCACAACCTATGAATTAACTTCCAAATAAAAAGAGATTTGATCGTTTTGAAGTTGTTCTCCTCTAACATTGTATCACTTAAAGAATCAATAATATTCATATCTAGATATTGATGATCGTCTCATTAATAAATTTTGTTTGCTGAATTGAATTAAACGAAACTAAAGACTCGTTAATAATATTACAATTTTTAGGACTTTGCGTAGCATAGATCTTAAATTTCTGAAGAGTCTTTAGAATAATTTTTAATTCCACAACTGAATCCGAGCCATAAGCTTCTTTCAATTCTTATCTATTTTTTTCTAAGTAGAAAGTTAAAATTTTAGAATGTCTCACAATTTAATATTGGGGGTATAATTAACAAAGGGAGAGTTGACAACTCAATAAGTAACATTATCCTATTGTTTGTGACTCCAGTTTCGACTTTGTCAGGTGAAACAATATTTTTAGGGATATACTTTTTTGCCACTACAATGTCTTCCATTTAATGAGTCAATTATTGACCATTCAGAGTCAATTATTGACCATTCAGAATATTTTTTACATTTATCTATAGAATATCCTACAATTTGACACGATACAGAGATTAATTGCAATTTTTGTATAATCAAAGTAAACATAAAAAATACATATCATTCACATTCCACAAAAATGCAATCTCACATCTCTTGTGTCATGTGTAAATCAACCATTATTCGAGCTAAATGTTCCAATATTTTTTAGATGGTTGCTTTATAAAGAGATAAAAGAGTTCAAATAGCTGAAGCGATTGTAAAAATGATCTTTAGCCTCAAATATTCATGGGGCTGATTATATAGATATGAATCCAATATTAAGCCTTTCTGTATCTTACCAAATCCGAATTAAAATATTTTGCGCAAGAGAAGACTCAAAGAAGCTCTGGTTTCAAAATCCAAGTTCCAACTGTGTGAACACTTTGGAAATCATTATGAGATTTAAAAGGAAAACTCATAAAAGTATTTATCGAGGGGGACAACTTGCCACAAACCAATCACATTAATCCATATTGTTAAAAGTTTTTCACGTAAAACCGACAAGGTGGTTGGTGTATCACCTTTAGACATGGTGACTCTATCATAAAGGTTGTTATTGCAATTCTACAAACCTAATAGATGTTTTTCTTCTTGAATTTTGATAATGATGATCGACTATTTGATACAAAGTTTTGGTAACTGACTCAAGAGAATGGTACATGAATTATTGAGAGATTAGGCAAAAGATTTGATTATGGGATGGAGAGTAGCAACCGATGAAGATGTATTGTTTGGAGGAATAATCCTTAGAGACATTGAGTTACGAAAAACATCTCATGTAAATGGTTTGCACAAGACCATTATTAAGGCGCCAACCTCGGCAACTTCCAATGGAATATGTCAAGAACAACGTGGTCAACAATACATACCAAATATATAACAAATACAATCTAAAAATTAGGAAACAAATATTGTAAATCGATAACAAAGACAATCAAGATATTTTAAAACTATAATAAATAAATTATAAAAAATAATTTTTGTTATAATAATAAAAATAAAATTAACATAAAAAATGTAAACTATAAATTATAAATTTAAAGTAGTTTATAAAAAATATTATAAGTTATAAACTCATTAATAATGTTGTTATTAATTAACAAATAAATTAGATAGCTTCTAATTTATAAATTAATTTATACGACTTGCTAAAGAATAGGAAAATTTAACTCGAGTTAACTTACTATATCTCTCACCCAAAACAATCTAATTAATCGAATCCAAACAGAAGCTTAATTAATCAAAACTTTTACTTCAGTTATTTACTATATAATAAAAAAAAACCTTGGCTCCAATAATTTTGAATCCCAAGAACAGTTACAGGAAGAAAAATCTTTGAATTTCATTTTCTGAAAAAAGTAGCCTCCATCCCATGGATCAAATCTGAAAGAAAAAACAGTGTATGATTGTAACTTGGTTTACTTTTCACATATACCCCCCCACAAAAAGTTATGAAAAAGGTCACATTACAAATTTTCACCGTCATTCACAGGCTTTATAGGGATACTTAGAAAAAAACAGATCAATGACAGTGCAAAGAGTCAACCGACCCTTTTTGGATCTATCTATTTGTAAGGCTTCCTTCACTCCACATGTTTACGTTTTATCTTCATCTCTCTTTCTCTCTCTCTCTCCAAAATCTAATATACTATAACAATTTCTTTGTCCTAAATAAATCAAAACCTTTTTCTCTAACATACTATATAGTACTATTTTTTTATACAATAGTCAAGCATGCAAGAAATGAAAAACACTACTAGGGTTCTTATTTCATTTTCTTTTCCCATTTTTTAACCAAAATCCATTAGATTCAATATTAAAGCAATCACTGAACTTGCTCTGAGTGTCACAGAGTGTTACTCTCAAAAGGGTCATCTGAGAGAGAGTTAGAGAACGAAGAGCAAAGCCATAACTATAAAAAAAAAATTCTTTTTTTCAGGCTTGCCTTCTTTCTCTTTCTTTCTCTCAAAATAAAAAAAACACAGAAAATAAATAAAAAGAAGACAACATTTTTTTCCTCTTTTTTTATTTTTGTTACAGAGAGAGATTTGAGACATTGGGGTTTCACATACTTCACCCTTTGTCTCCACTATCTCTCTATCTTCATTTTCTTTGTTCTTTTCAAAGTTCAGTGCTTTTTGTAAATTCTGCTGACCCAGGTTTTCATGGACGAACTAAATTGATGAATAAGTAAAGTGAAAGAAGAAAAAGGTGGAAAGTGGTTAAGGGGTTTGAAAAAGTTTGAAACTTTTTTGATAAAAGTAGAAAAAAGTGAATTTTTTTGATGAGTTTTGGGGGTTTTGTAGAGAACAATTCAGGAGGTGGAAGTGTGAGAAACATAGCAGCAGAAATTTCTTATAACAACAACCAAAGAATGTCCTTTGGTTCTATTTCTCATCCTCGTCTTGTTACAACTCCTACTTTGGCTAAATCGATGTTCAACTCTCCTGGATTATCACTTGCACTTGTGAGAGATCTTGCTTTTTTTTTTTGGTACTTTTGTTGTGATATTTTTTGGTTATTTGTTGACCTTATGATTTGTTGGAAAAAAGCAGCAAACTAATATTGATGGGCAAGAAGATGTGAATAGATCAATGCATGAGAATTTTGAGCAAAATGGTTTGAGAAGGAGTAGAGAAGAGGAACAAAGTAGATCTGGTAGTGATAACTTGGATGGTGTTTCTGGTGATGAACAAGATGCTGATGACAAACCACCTAGAAAAAAGAGATATCACCGACACACTCCTCAACAAATACAAGAGCTTGAAGCGTATGTTTCATCTACCATTGTCATTTTTCTATGTTTTTGTTGCTGTTGTGTTTTTTTAGACTTATTGAGATTCAAAAAATGATGTTATTTTTTCGAAATGGGTTTTATAGGTTGTTTAAGGAGTGTCCTCATCCTGATGAGAAGCAACGATTGGAACTTAGCAAAAGGCTTTGTTTGGAAACAAGACAAGTTAAGTTTTGGTTCCAAAATCGAAGAACGCAAATGAAGGTGTGTTTGACAAAAGTCATTTTCAGTTTTTCACATGTTTTTTTTACTTTCTTTTTGAAGTTTTTTGTTTTGAAGACCTTTTTTGTTGCTAACTTTTTGATTGTACAATTGTACTATAGACTCAATTGGAAAGGCACGAGAACTCATTGCTAAGGCAAGAAAATGATAAGCTTAGAGCTGAGAATATGTCTATAAGAGATGCAATGAGGAATCCTATTTGTTCAAATTGTGGTGGACCAGCTATGATTGGTGAGATTTCACTTGAGGAACAACATCTTCGAATCGAGAATGCGAGGTTGAAGGACGAGCTAGACCGAGTTTGTGCACTTGCTGGAAAGTTTTTAGGCCGTCCGATTTCTACGTTACCAAACTCAAGTTTAGAGCTTGGTGTTGGAGGGAACAATGGTTTTAATGGAATGAACAATGTGTCTTCAACATTACCTGATTTTGGTGTTGGAATGTCTAATAACCCTTTAGCCATTGTGTCTCCTTCAACTAGACAAACAACACCTTTGGTGACTGGCTTTGATAGATCGGTTGAAAGGTCTATGTTTCTTGAACTTGCTTTGGCTGCTATGGATGAGTTGGTTAAGATGGCACAAACTAGTGAGCCTCTTTGGATTAGGAGTATTGAAGGTGGAAGGGAAATTTTGAACCATGAGGAATATATGAGGACATTCACTCCTTGCATTGGTTTGAGACCTAATGGTTTTGTTTCCGAAGCTTCTAGAGAGACCGGTATGGTTATCATAAATAGCTTGGCCCTTGTCGAGACTCTCATGGACTCGGTGAGTTTCTTAAATTGCTATTAACTTTTTTCAAGTTACGGATGCATCTTCAATTGTGGCCTCAAAGACATTGATTGCATTCGCTGGCCTTTTTTTTCTTTCAAAAACATTGTGGTCTTTTTATTTGCAAATTGTTTTAGTTTTTTTATGGGTTATACATCTGTGTATCTTGGGTTGGAGTTCCTTTCTTATTCAATTTAAAAGTATAATTTTGAAGTTGATTTGTTTCACTTGCAGAATCGATGGACAGAGATGTTTCCTTGTATCATTGCAAGAACCTCTACTACTGAAGTGATATCTAATGGAATAAATGGAACTAGAAATGGTGCACTTCAATTAGTAAGTTAAAGTTCTCATATTGTCTTTTATAAAAGTATAATTTTGTTACACTGTGTAAAAAGTTTTACAACGTCAATAAATCATTACCAATCATATGGGTGATTTTGGAAGCAGTTAACCAGTTATAGTTGAAATCAGACATTTTTTAATGATTTGATGATTAAGATGGATTAACAACATAAAAAATGTGTTTTCAGATGCAAGCTGAACTTCATGTGCTATCACCTTTGGTTCCTGTTCGCGAGGTAAACTTCCTTCGGTTTTGCAAGCAGCATGCAGAAGGGGTTTGGGCTGTGGTTGATGTATCCATAGATAGCATTAGAGAGTCTTCTGGAGCTCCAAGTTTTGTGAACTGTAGGAAGCTTCCTTCTGGTTGTGTTGTGCAAGATATGCCTAATGGTTACTCCAAGGTAATTAATTAATTAAATTTCAAATGCTCTTTTTCTTGTTATTAGAGTGTGTGTGATGGTTTTTATAATCCCTACATGTCATGTTTTTTAGTTTCCACATCTTTTTGTGTGGACAGTAAAAATGATTCACATTCCTCCATACATTGTGTTCTGAACACTTTTATTTTATATATTAAGGGGAGTTACTAGTACAATTTACCATGCAGCTACTATATATATCACTTTCATGTCTTCCTCAAATTTATTTTATTTTGCCAAGTGGATGTTTATATCATGCTAATATATCTTAATTAGATTCTTTAGGGATTAGTCTTTAATCTCCAATTTCGACTCAAGGATCAGTCTCAAACTTATAATGAGACTAATCCCTAAGTCGAGATTGCCTGGTTGTTCAAACGAGACAAATCATAAAATAAAACTTATATATTTTTTATTAGGGATAATTAGTTTTCCTATTCTCCCCCATTAACATATTGGTGCAATGTGGTTTTTTTAATTACCTTTGTTCAAGTAATAAAAGGATCAAAAGAGTGGAATAGAGAATATTCAAGTGAAGTGAAGCAAAACACAAGACCAAGGAATCAAGGGGATTTTGTTTTTCAAAGCTATTAATTAAAAAAGCTCATAGTTCAAAGTAATTTGGCTAGTCTAGTGACTACTCACTATATAACTACTATGTCAATGATAATGATAATTCCCGTATATAAAATATTAATTTCCCCTTTTCAAAGAATTTAAACAATTGCATTGCACCTGAGTAGGATGCTTCTTATTTGTCTCAATTAATAATTAAAATTCCAATCTTAAAGTTTTCAACTATTAATCTTTAATTAATACCCCCCATGTGACCTTGAAGTATAGATTAATCCATTATTTTAAGTATAGAAGCCTCTATCACTTGAATTTCTGTACCTTTTGAACATATTGACTAGATTAGTAATTTTCCTTGTAATCTTATACCAACTTTTTGATTCTATAAACAATATATATGTGTTTCTATTCCAATCTTTTATGCTATATTGATTATTCCATCCAAACATTATTTAATTCACGAGATTGGATGTACTCTAATGGGTTTGTTCTATATATTATAATACTCATTGGGGGTCATTATCAAAAATAAATAAAAATACTCATTGGGTTCAAACATAAGAGACTACCTATTTTGTCTTTTTCCTCTAAGTATTTTAGATTAACAAATCTCGATGCTCACACTTCCCATTGCTCCTACATATCTTGCTTGACTTTATCTAGTACCCTATTTTGTCCTTATTTTATGTGCATGAGATACCTCTTGTCCTTTCTATAGGGATGATGAATCACATCATAACATTATCATACTACTAGTACAATTATTTTTGACAAATATTACTATTTAGCAGTACAAGTTAAACTTGATAAAATGTTGTTGATGTATATAAAAAAAAATATGATTTTTATAATGTTAACAAAATTAAAATTTGTCCAAGTTTTATTTGAAATATGTGATTTGCATACAAAAAGTTAAAGTGTGTAAGTGTGACTTTATATATTTTGTTATCCATGTAAGTGAAATAGTGTCTTGTACATTTTTCTCTTGTTGTATATATAGTAATGACATACTAAGAAATATGTACATAATCACAATAAGTACACATATAATACCATAGTACTATAACACTAGAAATTTTTGGAACATGTTATAAATTGGTATTATTAAATTATTATAAACCCAATAATAAATAGCACTTGAGAAATGCGATGTATCATGTGTGTACTTAAGTTGGAGTGACATCAGAAACTTGGCATTTGATGAATTTTCAGGTGACATGGGTGGAACATGCAGAATATGAGGAAAACCAAGTCCACCAGTTGTACAGACCGTTGTTGAGCTCAGGTATGGGCTTTGGAGCGACACGATGGGTCGTTACCCTACAACGCCAGTGCGAGTGCCTTGCTATATTAATGTCCTCCGCCGCACCCTCTCGAGACCATTCCGGTACTACTCTAAGTCAACTACACAACAAAAATAAAAACTTCACATAAATAGCTTTTGATAATAACTTTTTTGATTAAATTAATTATTATATATAAAAACTTCATTTGATTTTAGTTCCTTAAGATATGAAAATTGTATATAATAACTTTTTTTTACTTAAACCATTGGATGATTAACAATAACCTAACCAAATTTGGTTATTTTATGGATGTCACAGCAATAACAGCAGGCGGAAGGCGCAGCATGCTGAAGCTAGCACAGCGAATGACGAACAACTTTTGTGCCGGCGTTTGTGCCTCGACAGTTCACAAATGGAACAAGCTGAGCCCTGGGAATGTCGACGAGGACGTGAGGGTAATGACACGAAAGAGTGTGGACGATCCAGGCGAACCGCCGGGGATCGTGTTGAGCGCAGCCACATCGGTGTGGCTCCCGGTATCTCCTCAAAGACTGTTTGACTTTCTGCGTGATGAGAGGCTCCGTAGTGAATGGGATATATTATCTAACGGTGGTCCCATGCAAGAAATGGCTCATATTGCCAAAGGACAAGATCATGGGAACTGTGTTTCTCTTCTCCGTGCTAGTGTATGTTCCTTTTCTCTCTCATTTTATATAATAATAATAATAATAATAATAATAATAATAATAATAATAATATCACTAGTTCATAATAAAATGGCGTATTTTATTAAAAATTAAATTAAATATAATATGTAGATTGTCGTAAGAGTTTCGAGTTTTTTGTGAATAGTTGGAAGTATATGAAGTTTATTATTCTAAACAACAATAACTTATAAAGTTTAGTTGAAGTTAGTCGGTTATTGAATTTTGATTTATTTGGAAGATAGGAAGTCATATGGTTCCTACTTGGTAATTAATAAAGTGGAGTTGCAATTGCAAGTTGTAAAAACGTTGAAATGTGAAAGAGGTTGTTTTGTCGGTAGTGTTTGGATTTTGAGTGGTTGAAAAGTTGAGAAGGACAAGGAAAGGAAATTTCGGAATGAACAACTAGCGCAAACTTTGATGAATCAGTAAAGATAAGCTTTTACAACAAGTCAAAATACACGACTCTTGTCACCTTATGCTTCCTATTTTCTGGTCCCATATTGTTTAAATCAAAATCACATTTTTTCTTCAAATATAAAAATATCACTGTATTAAAAAGTGGTATCTTGGTTTGACTACCCTAGCTCATCACACCGTGGGTTTCAATAAATAATAAAGTTTCACGAAAATGACAATACACTACATAATTTAATTTTATATTTAACATTAATTTGTATATTTTTAGGCGATGAATTCGAACCAGAGTAGTATGCTGATACTACAGGAAACATGCATAGACGAGGCGGGGTCGCTTGTAGTGTACGCGCCAGTTGATATTCCAGCCATGCACGTTGTAATGAACGGTGGTGATTCAGCTTACGTGGCACTATTACCTTCCGGGTTTGCCGTTGTACCTGATGGGCCTGGGTCTCGTGGGCCAGAGAATGAGGCCAATACAAATGGAGGTGAAACCCGTGTAAGTGGGTCCCTTTTAACAGTGGCATTTCAAATCCTTGTGAATAGTCTTCCTACGGCAAAACTCACCGTAGAGTCAGTGGAAACTGTGAACAATCTAATTTCTTGCACCGTTCAGAAGATTAAAGCTGCACTTCAATGTGAAAGCTGAAGTCACGTGACCTGTTATTGTTTTTTTCTTTTTTGTGATTTTGAAGTTGTTGTTTTTTTGTTTTTGAAAGAGTGTAATTGTTGGCGCGTGTGGAAGACGCGGGGTGTGAGGGGTGTTTGAGTCAAGAACGAACCACTCATGAGACATGAAAAAAGCTCCTTGCATGGTGGTAAGGATATCTATCTATCTAGGTTTGGGTTTGTTTTGATTAGGTTCCTTAACACAAGGCAAGGGTTGTGGTTCGGGTATTGACTCGGGTTGACCTCATATTAGTTCCCCTTGCTTGAAAACAAGAAAAGTAACAGTGGAATTGAGAAATTTTTATTACAAATAAAAAGGTTTTGTTTGTAGCTTTGTTGATAATACTACTAGATTACTAGTATTTATATCTAATTGTTATCTATTTTTATTTTGGCATCTATTATATTCCATTATTCCTTCCGTTTCTTGTTAAATATCTAATTAGTCAAATCCTACCACATTTCAGTTTTAATGTCCAGAAGAGTTTTAAATTACATCTATTACGGTGATGATATAGGTACATCTAAATTTTTTTATTTTATGTTGGTTTTGTCTTCTTCTATTATATTACTTTAGTTATAAA
>JBBPBR010000007.1:42301258-42318900 GCA_037974775.1 Cicer pinnatifidum
GATTGACTTAAATCGATAAATAATTTAAAATATTATAAATTCACAAATAATTAATTAATGCATGTTATAAAAAAATTGATTAATACTAATAAATAATACTATTAAAATAAATAAGAAACAAAGCTATTTTCACTAAAATACTAATAATATTCAATTGAATATTAATTTTTATTTTTTAAATCAATTTACAATTTTATTTAAATAAATTTTTATTTTAATTTTTAAATAAAAATATAAAATTTATTTAATAATTAGAACTAAAAGATATATTAATGAAAAAAATTTAAAAATAAAATGATTGATAAAAATAGTGCAAATTTGATTTTCACCTTCAAACAAAGACCAACCTTCGTACCAAGATTACTAAATTGACTTAATTGTAAAAAAAGAAAATTAACATTGACTTTGAAATTATTTTTGAATATTCCGTTTACAAGCGCCGCATCTATGTTCGAGGATCCCTTTTCCGAAATTAACAACAAAAATGAAGGGCATTTGCACACAGCAACAAACTACCAAACCTAACAACGAATCCAAACGATCTTGACCGTCCATCTTCCTTAATGGGACCCACAATCGATCAAGATTGCGCGTTTGACTGACGTACAAATTTTGAACTTGGAATGATTGTGTTTGACCGTAGAAAATTCAGACATTTATTTTCCATTTATTAATTAAATTTAATACCAAAAACAAAAAACACCACCTGGAGAAGCCAGAAGAGAGAGATTCTAGAGAGAATCTAGTGAGAGAAAGAAAGAGAGAGAGATTTCATTAGATTCACTGTGTTCGTCTTTTTTTAATCTTTTATCCGTTTTTTCTTTATTAATCAGTACTAGGTTGAGAAGAGGGAAAATTGAATTTTTCTCTTTTCTAACGGTTTAATAAATTCTTGTTCTTTTTCTTGAGAATCTTTTTTGATATTTTTGGTTGAGATTGAGGAAATTAGGGTTTTGGGTGTGTGAGAATCAGCAACCATGAATATGATGCGACGCCTTAAGAGCATTGCTTCTGGGAGGACTTCTATTTCTTCAGATCCTGTAAGATATATTAGTTTCTTTTGTTTTCTTTTGCGGTTTGGTTTGAAAATTGTGTTTGTTTGGTTGCTGAAAAATTAAAGAAACTAGGTAGGTGAAGAAATGATCAAGATTAGTGTTTGAAGTTTCTGAGATTTGTCTAGATTCTGGAACTCTTGTTTAGTAAATGCTAGTTATTATTAATTTTTGTATTTATAATTTTTTCTGGGGTTTTGGATTTTTCTTATTTGGTTATTGTGTTTTGTCTTTTAGCTCCTAATTGTTGACTATATGCTTACACTGTTTATGAATATGTGAATATTTCATCCTGTACTCTAGTTACTGGTGATTATGAATTGTGATCAGTATAGTTTTTTTTTGTTTGGAGTTTGTAGATAAATTTAAAACCTTTTGTAATTTGGTGTTTTGTAGTCTAGTGCATGTTTGGATTGATGATGAGTTTGGCATAATGACTGTGAGTTTATCAAAAGCTACACTTTGGAGATTCGTGTATGTTTGGATGAGCGGTGCCAGTGAGTTTGGCACAATCACAGTGACACTGGATTTTGTTGAAGCTCCAAAGTGCAGCTTATGCCCAAATCATGGTGATCACTGTGATTCGACCATTGTCAACACGAATCCAAACATACACAAAATCACGGTGTCACCATGATTTTGTTAATCTGAAAACTTGTTGGTAAAACTCCTTGTAGTTATGCTGTTGAAAGTGTGTTCTTGGAAATATCTTAAGATGATGTAGTTCTAGAGTCTGTAGTGTATGCCTGTTAAGGCACAAAATGATAGTTTGCTTAGCTTACAAAATAGCTTTCCCAAATATAGTGTGTAAGTTAATCTCAAATCTATCTTGCTTGCATTGCTTGCTGGTGTTTATTTACTGGAAAAAAAGTAAATTGGATAGTATACTAGTTGTTGTTTGCTTATAGGCTATTGTTATTAAATGTAACTAAATGTTGGGTAAGTAAAGTTTATTAAATAGTCTCGAATGTAGAATTTGATTTTTAACCTCTAAATTTAACAGTCCATGTCTTGAATGCTCTTACCATAGTTGAGATGTTTCATTACAGGGAGGGGATTCTAATTCCAAAAGAGCTAAGCTTGATCAAGAAACTGAAAACAAGGTCAATGAGGAAGCAAATACTTCAGGGAGAAATGATCGGGAGCAGCGTGTGGATGCATCGAAAGAAACAACCGTTGGCACATCCACTGTATCTACAGTAACTAAAACTGAGAAGTCAGGTTTCGATGAACTTCCAAAAGAATTACATGAAATGAAAATTAGAGATGAGAAAAGCAAAAACAACAATGAAAAGGTAATGAATGTCATTCATTGTTCTGTAATCCTTATTTTCCTGTTTAAGTTTTTTGTCATTAATGCGCTATTCTATTAATGTAGTCATGTGTATGTGTAGTTATTTCATACATAGTCCATAGTATACAAATATATGAGAACAAGCTACTTTTGTATTTAATCTTCATGAACCTGTAAAATCTTTAAATGCGTCAATTATTAAGTATACTAATATGTAATAAATTAATTTTCTGCGTGAAGGATGTAGCAGCAGCTACAGTGAGTGGCAATGGGACAGAAACAGGTCAAATTATTACAACTACTATTGGTGGTCGAGACGGACAACCAAAGCAGGTGATTGATTACTTCATTCATTATTGTTGCATCTTCACTAGTTCCTTTGAATCAAATAATTTGCATTATTGCTTTCCTTGTTTGCACAGTAAACAAATTATTAATTTTTAAAACATATAAATGATCTGCTACGAAATACAGAGCTCTTAAATAACTAATATTGTGTCTGGCTCAGACAATCTCATACATGGCTGAACGCGTAGTCGGAACTGGTTCTTTTGGCGTTGTTTTTCAGGTATTTATGTTCTTTTTGCTGTATTTTATTCATTTAGTTGTCTTTTGCTTTACTGTTCTTAACTCTTAAGGCATCTCAACTTATCTAAGGTGTTTATTTTCTGTAGGCCAAGTGCCTTGAAACTGGTGAAGCGGTTGCCATAAAAAAGGTGCTGCAAGACAAGAGGTATAAGAATAGGGAACTCCAGGTTATGCGCATGGTTGAACATCCTAACGTTGTTAAGTTGAAGCACTGTTTCTATTCCACAACTGAAAATGATGAGTTGTATCTTAACCTTGTTTTGGAGTATGTGCCTGAGACTGTTTTCAAAGTTTCAAAGAACTATATTCGGATGCACCAACATATGCCCATCATTTACGTGCAACTGTATATGTACCAGGTAAATCTATACCGTGCGAGTTGATCTTCATTTTATTTTGTTTTAAACTTTGTTGGAATTGTTTTCTAGTCAATTGCTTCGGGATTATTAATTTTGTGTGTGTATTGATTGATCATGGCATACCTATCTTGTAGATATGCCGTGGAATAAATTATTTACATGAAGTAGTCGGCATCTGCCATCGAGACATCAAACCTCAGAATCTATTGGTAAGATTTGTTTGTGTTAGATTAAGCAGTTCAAATCAAATGGATCATAGTGCTTACATAAGAACTCTTGAAATATATATTCCAACTATGAAATTATTTTGAAGTTTAAACTGACATGTGATGTAAATGATAGGTCAATTCCCAGACACATCAATTAAAGATATGTGATTTTGGGAGTGCAAAGATGTTGGTAAGTTCCTTCACCCTCTGAATTTGAAGATTTTTAATTATTATTGCTCATAATAGTAGTATGTATCTGACTTTATGATATTATTATTGCATTTAAGGTGCCTGGTGAACCCAACATATCATACATATGCTCTAGATATTATAGAGCTCCGGAACTTATATTTGGGGCATCTATATACACAACTGCTATTGATATGTGGTCTGTTGGTTGTGTTTTGGCCGAGCTCCTTCTAGGACAGGTATGCAAGTTTTTATTGACTCCTTTCTCTCTCTCTCTCTCTCTAAGATCTACCTTGTGAGGATTTGCTTCATGATTAAGGAAAAAGGCATTGTTGAATCTTTGTACCGGGGACCGGGGACCCCACCATGTGGGAAAAGGCTTTGATTTTTGTGTTATTATTATTACTATTGTCATTCTCTCTCTCTCTCTCTCTCTCTCTCTATGATGTTGAGTGAGCTTTTATCTACACCAGTTTGCAAAATTCAACATTTCAATTATGTTCATTGAAAATAAGGCAATACTGTATTGGTTCTGGCTGCCTTTAGTTGTGGCTCATGGGTGATATTTGACAGAATCATGGCATTCCACTGTGATTTTGGCAGAAGCTCTGCTTTGGGGCTTCAACAAAATCACGGTGCTACCTGATTTTCCTAAAAACATGTGATATGACTCGTTATTGGTTATTTGAGATTATCTATTTAAGCAATTGGCTTTAAATGAGACTATTCCTTTCTTGGTGCCTACTAACTAGGTCTGTAAAAATAAAAGACATTTTTAGATTAGATCGATACTTATCTATTTTGTATTATTTGCAGCCATTGTTTCCTGGACAAAGTGGGGTTGATCAGCTAGTGGAGATCATTAAGGTACATTTTCTTGTGTTCTTTCATTTTTCTGCTTCCTAATTTTGCTTTTGAGCATCTTTTTTTAAGTTGCATTCTGTCCACTTCTTCTTCTTGAATCTGAGCTTATATTATGTACTTAAGGTCTTGGGAACGCCAACCAGAGAAGAAATAAGGTGCATGAATCCAACCTACAAGGAATTTAAGTTCCCGCAAATTAAAGCGCACCCATGGCACAAGGTTAGCAGTTCTTTCCCCCAATGTTAGTATGTAATTCATAAATCACAGATTCTTTTGTTTTTATCTGACTGAATTAGTGACTTCCAGATTTTTCACAGGAGAATGCCATCTGAAGCAGTGGATTTAGTTTCAAGGTTGCTTCAGTATTCACCACATCTACGGTGCACCGCTGTAAGTTTATTTGCCTTTGGAAAGATTGTATAAGTTGTTCTAGCTGTCTCCATGTATGCATAATACACGCACCAAAGAAGGAAAATGGGTTACTTTTTACACGTGATAGTTATTCGTTTTTATAATCATTATCATTATTTTCGCATGCATTCACCAAAGAAGGAAAATGAACCACCCTCAC
Organism: Cicer pinnatifidum; assembly: GCA_037974775.1. Lineage (NCBI taxonomy): Eukaryota > Viridiplantae > Streptophyta > Magnoliopsida > Fabales > Fabaceae > Cicer > Cicer pinnatifidum. The sequence goes on from JBBPBR010000007.1 coordinate 42,306,385, forward strand.
GTGTTCTAGTAATGTAGTTATTTACACGGTTATCAAATCGTGAACTGAAAGACTTATTTTCTGAACTTTGCATGAGTTGTAAGTTACATTATCAATAAAAATATGAGTTGGAGTTGAAAATACGCGATTCATATCCAATATAGATACACTAGAGATTCATATTTGATTAGATTAGGTTTACTTTTGTATTGAGATGAGATATGAGTCATGTATTGTAACTCATTGCCGATGACTATGGTTATTTATGTTTTAAAATGATCATTATTTTATTTCAATCAATACACTCGCATTAGTCCGTTGTTATTGTGTCTGCTTACAGTTGGCTGCATGTGCACATCCGTTCTTCAATGATCTGCGAGACCCAAATGTAAGCTTGCCAAACGGGCAACCACTACCTCCTTTGTTCAACTTCACGCCTCAAGGTAAGATGGTGGCGGAAAAGTTTTCATTTTCGGTTATTCAATATATTAATTATTACTGTTGCTTATATACGAAAACAAAACAATGCAGAACTGGCAAATGCGCCCGAAGAGCTGCGTCAACGTCTCATCCCTGAGCATGCAAGGAGTTAAAATGATTTAGTCATTGAAACATCTATAAAAGGGCATTGTAAATGGGTTTTGAATGACTATACAACTAAGGATGTTTAAACACCTTGCAACCTCTTTTGATGGGACCATGTGAAGATAATCAAGACATGAAGGTCATATAACATACGATACTTGTTAGTGTTTGAATTGCAAACTCTTCGTAGTATTAGCTTATGATTTTATGTATGCATTGGTTCTCAAAGTTAGTGGAGTTTTAACAAATATGTAATTACGTTTCTATATAGTTCAAGTTCTTTTATTCCTTGAAATGAACCACGTTGGATCTTCAATTTAGTTGGCAAAACTTTTCTACTAATCCTTTATTCTATAATAATGGATTTGACTTGAATATATTCATTAAATTATTTTAATCCGTTCAAGTATAGTACTTAAATATTTGGAAAATGTTAACAAGTGCTCCAAGGGTATTTGTCAGGAATCCAAATGTAAAAAAGAACTTAGAAATTGTGTAATTCATACTTTGTCGTACATTAAAATTATAAAAAATGATATATTTTTTTCTCAATTTGTTTTTAGTTTCGTTTTTTGGTTGGTTTGCGTGACCCTTTTACATTATATGTTGAGGTTTATAATTTTAATGAGCAAATTGCAATTGAAAGCATGGAAAGTAAAAATAGTTGAGATGTATTATATTTAGTCAACTAGTAGAAAATAATAGCCAAAACAGACAATATATTTCAAGGAGACTTTGGCTATAAAAAAGAAAAAAGTATTGTACCTTCCTATATATAAATAAATGAGGAAAGAAAAATATTAAAAAAGGATCTCAGAGTTATATGTTTCATCCATTGTGAATCAGGATTAGTGATGTACCCACACCACATATATTATCATCATAGATCCATATATCTGCACCAGCCGGGAATCGAACCCGGGTCTGTACCGTGGCAGGGTACTATTCTACCACTAGACCACTGGTGCTGCTTGTTAGGTCAATAATTTTAATCATCATTAAATATACAAAAGGAAAATCACGTCATATTAACAAAAGAAGTGGGAAAATTGGAAATGAAAAGTCCAGATATTTTGAGATAATTGGCTACCCTAGTCATTGGAACATCAAAAACTAGAAATGAAGCAACAAAGGAGGAAATTTTGCTGCAGGAAATTCAACCGGAGGTGTTTATTAATATTTAGAAAATAGTATTTTAAAATAATAAATTTTATTAATTTTAGGAATAATAAAAAGTATTATTTATTTTTTACTACAATAAATAAAAGCCATTATTATTATTAGAGGAATATAATTTATTATAATATTAAAAATGTGATAGTGGATGAATTGGAAGGTGTTTATTTTTAATGGATGAATTGAATTATATATATATATATATATATATATATATATATATATATATATATTAATTTTTAATGGATTATAAATGGGATAATTAATTATTTTTATTTATCCATTACAATCTAAATTCATATCCATCAAATAATTTTGCGTTCTCTAATCTTAGGACAATTATCAATTCCTTCATGCGAATAAGCTTATGAATTGCCTCTACGCCTTTGATTGTGAATATGTGTCTCAAATCATCAAACTTAAGTTGGTTAAACTTTAGTGATTGTTATAAACTATCTTTGGCCAAGTTAGTTATGATATGTAGTTATAGTTAATTTTCTTTTGTATACTATAAATAAAGCTGTAATATTGTAGCAATTGGGTATGTTGTTATAGCAGTAATAGTTGGAAAACTAAGAGAAACATAAGCAATTCGTGATTCATAGAAATTTAGAGAAATAAGATTAAGAGAGAGAAGAAAGATTGAGTGAAAAGGCTAGCATTGTTGGTTCATAAACAATTATAGATATCAGGAGATCAATATTGAGAAAGCTTTAATCTTGTAAAGTTCAATAATTAATATTGGATTTATCTTGCTTGCTTGCCTGTGACGTAGGTCTCATCAATTGAGATCAAACACGTAAATTCTCGGTGTTATTCTTCCCTTATCCTTCTAAAAGTTTCTGGTTTTTTCGGGTTTTCAGTTTTGTCCAGAATGTTCTCCGTTTTCGCTTTTTCTCTGTAATTATTCATTTTTCCTACTTTGTTGGTTAATTCTTGTTGCGGATCCCATTATTGGTTTTAACAATTGGTGTTGTCTGTGGAAAAAGGGAGCAACCATGGTTCGAACCACAAAATTTGATATTGAAAAGTTCAGTGGATCAAATGACTTTGGTCTATGGAAGATAAAAAATGCATGTTATTCTGGTACTTTGATCATGCTGAAAGTCTGAATGTAACCAGAGGAAGAACTGACAAGAAATAATCAAATGGACATAAGCAAACGTCCAATTCAAAATCAAAATCTGAAGGGAAGTATATATGCTTTCATTGTCACAAGAAGGGATATTTCAGGAAAGATTGCCCTGAAAGAAATGAATCAAGAAACTCTCAAGATTCAAGAAATGTTGCACTTGTTGATGCTGGTTATGAATCTGCAGAGGCATTGATGATTTCGAATTCTAAAGGTGAAAATAACTAGGTATTAGACTTAGGTTGTACTTTCCACATGTGTTCAAGAAAGGGTGCTTTTGAATCAATAGATCTTTGTGATGGTGGAGTCGTACTGCTTGGCAACAACAAATCATGTAAAGTCCAAGACAAAGGAAGAATCAGATTCAGAATGTTCAATGGCAAAGAGGTACTGCTGAATGATGTAAGGTACATACATAAATTAAAAAGAAATTCAATTTATGTTGGTATGTTTGATATTTTAGGATATTCCACAAACATAAAGAATGGTATCATGACTATTATTAATAATGATGATATCATTATTAAAGACATTAAAATAATTGGCTTGTATAGTTTAAAATGTTATACTATAATTGCACAAGCTTCAGTTGCTAGCTCTAATTTGCATTCATCTACTAGAATATGACATATGAGGTTAGGACATATAAGTGAAAGATGCTTAATTGACTTATCAAAACATAATTTGCTTAATGGTGACAAAATTGAAAAACTGGAATTTTATGATCATTGTATTCTAGGAAAGGGTAAGAGGGATTGTTTCGATGTTGGCCATCACAACACCTCTAGATCTTTTGAATATGCTCATTCTGATTTGTGGAGTCCTTCAAGGACAAAAAATCATGTTGGTTGTTCTTATTTCTTAATCATCATTGATGATTATTCTAGGAAAGTATGGATCTATGTCATTAAAAATAAAAGTGATAGTTTTATGAAATTTAAACAATGACATATGCCAATTGGAACTCAAAAGGAAACTAAGATGAAATGTTTAACAACTGACAATGGCATGAATTATCTTTCAGTGCAATTTAATAAGTATTGCAGAGACTTAGGTATTCTATAAACTACATGTTTTTGATGAAGACAAAGATCAACAATTATGGTCAAAGTAACAAGCTCAAAAAGAAGTACACATATCTTCATTAATAAACTTCAAATCCAAACATTAAATGTTAAAATGTAAAGGTATATGATACAAACCAATACTTCAATTACATTAAAAGAAGTCATATTTACATATGCATATAAAGTATTTCAAAAGCCAAAATAGCATTAACAAAGTCTTAAAACTAATATTTTTGACAATATACATAAGTGTATTCGAATACAACATCATGTATTCAAAAATCAAAGCAAAAGTTAGAAGCAAAAGTCTCAAAGTTGTATTCAACTACGACTATGTGTAGTCGAAGACATTGCAAGACACTGGCCAAAATCCTTATATCTGTATTCGACTACAACCTTCTGTAGTCGAATACAAAGTAAGTTAGTGACAAATTTTCACTAATCTGTATTCGACTATACAAAGGTGTATTCGAATACAAGCTGTAATTTTTGAATATTTTTGAACGTTACAAAGAGGTGTATTCGAATACACACATCCTGTATTCGAATACAACTGGAAGCAATACAATTTTTCAGATCTGGAATGGCTCCAGATCATTGTATTTTCATCAAATCTCTTGGATCAATGGCCACAAATCTGAAGAGATGTTTCTGGAGTATAAATACCTCATAACTTCATATCAAACATCACACAATCCTTGAATCAATACCTTGAACAACTTTGAACAAAATTCTGATTTTTTACAAAGTACTTGCATTTCATTTTCATATCATTCAGAAAGGTTCTCAAATACTTGAATTGTTATTGGATTGTTAATCAATATACCTCTCCTTATTCTTATTCAAAATCATAGTGTATCACTTGTAAAAGAAAGTAGTACTTTCTTATAAGTAGCTTAATCTAAGATAGTGGTGCGCTATCTTAGAAGTGTTGTTAGAAGTTTGTAACAAGAATCCTAGGGTGGGAGTTGTACATTTTCTGACAATTAGTGGATCAATCTCTTGTGGTGTGCAAGAGGACTGGACGTACCCTTGGTTATAAGGGGAACCAGGATAAATTTAAAGTGTTCATTTATTTACTGCACCTTACTATTAGTAGTCATTATATTAAACTCAGAAAATTCAATTACCATAGCACTGAAAACAAGAAAATTTACTAACACCTAATTCACCCCCTCTTAGGCATACTTCTTATCTTACAATATATTTAAAGACATAAAATAGTTGTAGGCTCTCCTCAACAAAATGACATTGCTGAAAGAATGTGTTACGGCCATATTTTTTTTAAAACAGAAAATATAATTATAATATTATAATAATAATAATAATTATTATAATAATAATAATTAAATAAAACCAAACTTCCTCTTTCCACCTCATTTTCCAATTCATTCTTCCTTCCTTTTCTCTCTCCCTCCTCCTCGACAGAAACCTCCCCTCCCCCCATTGTTGTTTCTTTTTTTTCTTCTTTTTCTTCTCCTTCCCTTCTCCTTGATTCTTTCCTCTCTATAATACCCAAACCATCAACTATTATTAAAATGAATTTAACCTCCTCACAACCATTAAAAAATTCTCTTGTTAGGATTTTGAGTTAGGGTTTATGTTCTAAGGAAGGAAAAGGAGTATCCATCTCTTTAGAGTTGTTGATTGAGACTCATTGAGGTAAATGCACAACTCTAATCCTAGTGTGAATTTATAGAAAAATGTAGCTTTGCTTAAAAATCTTATTTTATGCTCAGAGTAGATTTAAATGATTTTTAGGGTTTCCTAGAGTTTGATGGTGGTTGTTGTCTCCTCACTAAGTCTTTGTGACTTACCCTTTATGTTGCTTATTTTTTTCCAGATTCGCAAGCAGCTGAGTAGGAATCTATTAATTGATTCAAGTCTCAACACACTTTTTATTTGGTAGGCCTCTTTGATCGAGGACCATTTTTGTAACAGTTGTTGAGTCTATGTAAATTGTAGGTATTTTGGAGTTTAGAAAGTCTATTTAGTTTGTTGGGAAGTGTATTAAGAAACTTGATTATGTTATTTGAATTGTGACTGGATTGAGAATTTGACAGGGATTTCATAAATTTGGAAATGTTGAATTTTTAGAGGAGACTCTGTCGAAATTTCGAGTAAAAGTATATGTATTTTTTTTTTGAAATGGATAGAGAACTGTTTAGTTATTTAAGTGTTAAGTTAATTGATAGGCTTGCCAGGCTAGGAGTATAGCTTGTGCGCCGGTCACGATATTTAAATTTCGGGTCGTGACAGAATGAACATAACAATCTTGGAAATGGTCAGATGTATGATCCTGAGTGTAGGGTTGCCTAAAACATTTTGGGGGAGAAGCTGCATTTGCAACAATGTATTTGATCATTAGATGTGCTTCATCAGCTATTGGATTTAAGACACCAATTGAGATGTGAAATGGTAAACCAGGTGACTACTCAAATATGAAGGTATTTGGTTCCTTAGTATTTGCTCATACAAGGCGATATAAGTTGGATCATAGAGTAATCAAATGTGTTTTCATCGAATATTCTAAAGGAATAAAAAGTTACCAGTTGTGGAGAATTGACCAAGGTGTGCCCAAGTACATCATATCAAGAGATGTTGTGTTTCATGAAACAAGAATGCCCATGATTGACAAAGAACATTCTTCGTGGCAGTTATGTAGAAAAGCATAACATTCTCCATTTCAATTTTGCAGAAACACATAACATTCTCCGTTTCATTTATGTAAAAACGCATAACATTCTCTGTTTTAGAACTGTAGAAATGAAGAACATTGCAGAAATACAGAATGTTCTCAATTTAATAGTGCTTTAAACAATAATGATGAGAGTGTTCAGATTGAGATGAAGCCACTTGAAGATCAACAAATTAATCATGAAGACATAACTAATGCATCACTTGATGATAATGCTGCAATATAAACAGATTTGGTCACTTACAAATTGGTAAGAGATAAATAAAGAAGGGTTATCAAGCCTCCAATCAGATATGGTAAAGAGAATTTAATTTGTTATGTTTTAAGTGTTGCTGAAGATCTTCAAAGAGATGGACCAAACAATTACAAGGAAATCATTAACAGTAAAGACAAAGAAGCTTGGATGACAACTATGAATGAAGAAATGCAATCATTATAAAAGAATCAAACTCGGGTTTTGGTTGACATTCGTAAGAGTCAAAGGGTAATTGCATCAAAATGGGTGTTCAATAGAAATGAATACATTCAAGGTAAAAAAAAAAGATAAGGTTCAAAGCAAGATTAGTTGCAAAAGGATTTTCTGAACTTGAAGGAAGTGATTTCAATGAAGTATTTGCGCATGTTGTAAAACATTGTTCAATCATAATTTTTCTTTTAATTGTAACTCAACAAGAATTGAAACTAGAGCAGCTGAATGTCAAAACAACATTTCTACATGGTGATCTGGAAGAAACCATTTATATGCAGCAACTTGAAGGATTTGCTAAAGGTAGTCACAAGGTTTGTCTTCTTTAAAAATCATTGTATGGCCTAAAGCAAATTCCTAGACAATGGTACAGGAAGTTTGATGATTTCATGATAAGAGTTGATTTCCAAAGATGTAGTTTTGACAACTGCATTTACATTCTGAAAGAGGAAATTCAAGAACGTTCTCCAACTTAAGAATATTCTCTAGTTTTTCATAAAAGTCAAAAATGTTCACCAACTTACCTATTACTCTATGTGGATGATATCATTCTTGCAATCTCAAGTAAAGACCAGATTAAAAGGCTCAAAGCTGATCTTAGAAATGAGTTTGAGAGGTCAAAAAGATCTTAGGAATGAATATAAAAAGAAACAAAATGAAGGGGGAACTATTTCTTTCTCAAGATGCCTACTTGAAGAAAGTTGTCACTAAATATACAATGCATGAAGCAAGACATGCTACTATTCCTTTGGGACAAAAGTTCAAATTGTCTATGCAAGAATCGCCTAAGACATATGAGGAAAGACAAAGAATGAATATAATTCCTTATGCTAATGGAGTTGGCAAAATAATGTATGGAATGATCTGCAAGAGACCACATTTGGCGTATGATGTGAATGTTGTCTGCATATTTATGACTGATCCATGAGCATTGCATTGGTCAACACTTAAGTGGATTATGAGGTACTAAAATGGCTCACTGAAAGCAGGTTTAAAATTAAAAAAGAATCATCATGACAATTAACCAATCAAAGGATATGTAGACTCATATTATATTGAAAACATGGACACTGGAAAATCAATTTATGGTTATGTTTTCACTCTATATGGAATTGAGGGAAGTTGAAAAACAATTACACAGTCGGTGGTAGCCCTTTCTACAACTCAAGTTGAATTCATTGCACTTACTGAAGGGGTTAAAGAAGCTTTATTGATGAAATGACTTATTGGTGAACTAGGAATAAATCAGAATTGTGTTTCAATTTATTGTGATAGTCAAAGTGCTATACAGTTATCCAAGAATCAAGTGTATAATAATAAGTCTAAACATATTGATGTTAAACATCACTTCATAAGATATGTGATCGATTCAAAGAAGATTTCAATTGAGACGATCACAACTGAGGATAACCCAACTGATGCATTCATCAAATCACTTTCACAAGCTAACTTCAAGCATTGTTTGGACATAGTTGGCTTCGACAAAGAGTAAAGATGAAGCAATGGCGATAAGATCAATGATTGAATTATTTTGATATTGAGTCAAGGTGGAGAATTGTGAATATGTGCCTGAAATCATCTAACTAAAGTTGGTTAAGCTTTAGTGGTTGTTATATCTACCTTTGGCCAAGTTAGTTATGGTTGGTGGTTATAGTTAGTTTACTTTTATATACTATAAATAAAACTGTAATATTGTAGCAGTTGGGTATGTTGTTGTAGCATTAATAACTGTAAAACTAAGAGAGACATAAGCAATTCGCGATTCATAGAAATTCAGAGAAAGAAGATTAAGGGAGAGAAGAAAGATTGAGCGAAAAAACTAGTATATTGTTGGTTCATAAACATTGATAGATACTAGGAGTTCACTCTTGGGAAGACCTTATTCTTGTAAAGTTCAATCATTAATAGTAGATTAATTTTGCTTGCTTGCCCGTGACGTAGGTCTCATGAATTGAGACCGAACACGTAAATTCTTTGTGTTATTTTTCTCTTATCCTTCTTTAATTTTTTGGTTTTTTTTTTCTTTCTGATTTTCAGTTATGTCGAGAATGTTCTCCGTCTTCACAGAAAAAACAGAACTTTTTCCATTTTCGTTTTTTCTATATAATTGTTTGTATTTCTATTTTGTTAGTTAATTGTTATTGCAAATTTCAATATTGTTTTAACATTGATTTTCTTAAACTTCATTCACCCTGCATTAATAGAAATAATAACTTTGTTGTCAGTCATAATGTTGAATTAAATAATATTCAATATTCTAAGAATACTTATGATATTTGGCATGCTGGCTGGGTCATGCATCTCATAAGATTGAATTAAACCTATGATTTTTGACATATTTAAAAAAAAAAAAAAAAAAAATAATAATAATAATAATAAATTACCTATGAAACAACCTTGATTTGAAAATTAAGTCGTTACAATTTATATAGAAAGAGGGTCTAAGGCAACATCTTCGTTCACCTAGTGCTTTTCATGTCTCTAATCAACTTTAATGATAGGTTCAAACATATAGATTCACATCAAACTTGATGGCTTTTGGGACTATGAATTAAGCTAACGGCTTTTTTGTTATAACATCATAAATGCGAACGTTTTTTGTTTTTGTTTTCTTGCATAACATCATCGTGCGCGTTTCCGACCTATTTTGCTTTCAAAATTCGAAGGGCTATAACCTTTTTTTTCAACTATAGGAGGCTGTGAACATGCACTCTAATTTTCTATATCTATATCTCTTTAATATATGAACCATGGGTATGTATACATAACTTTTTAAATTAAATTGTACGTATACATCAATATATATCTCTAGTTTTCTTAATTTTCAAATGTTCTCTCCTCCACCATCACTCTTTTTGGATGGAAAGTGTTCAACGTTGAAAGAGGTCTCATACACCACTTTTGCTAGATGCGTGTGATGATTGAAATTAGCTATTTTTTCATTAGAAAAAAAATTAAAAAAAAAAAACATACAAAAGAAACAAATATGTATTTAATTCATTACAGCGTTTTGATAAATACTCTATCCAATCGCTTTTATAAGAAAGAAAAATTATTCAAAGTATAAACAATTTTTACTATAATACCCTCGATAAACAATATGATATTTCAATAGTATTTTTAATAGAAACAATTTCAAATGTCATATAATTTTTACATTAATTATAATCATTAAATTATTAAAATATTAAATTTTATTATAATTATATATAAATAAAATAGAAGATTAATTTTGATGTGTTTATATTATAGATTTTTTTACATAAATAATATCTAAAATATTTAACTCCACATAATATTACATGCTAATTAACAATGTTAGTATTTACTAGAAATTTAAAACTTAAGAAATGAAGCAGTACTACATCAATATATGACCCCAAAACCGAGGTTAAGAATTAACTCTATATAATATATATATATATATAAAGCAAATGTTTTTGGAGTTTCATAGGATTTTTTATTTTAATAACCCAATTTTAATTTTTTTTTATCAATATAATCATTTTTTAAAACTATATAACAAATTATCTCTTTTATTGATTTAGTTAGAAATTGTCATTTACAAAAATAATTTTTTTAAAAAAATTTGAGTTTACAACGGCGACTTTAATGCATCTTTAAAAAAATAGTTATTCTAAAAAGTGATTTGGTGCTGCCATCAAACTCATAAAAAGAAGTCAATTTTTTAAAACACGACTTATTTAAACTACTTGGCTCCAACATCCATGTCTCTGATATGATCACCGGAATTCTTTGCACCAATCACAATTTCTTTTTCCGTCGCAGTAATCGAGCATTTCTCCGGCATGACCGAACTCACACCAAAATGAATAAGTCCATTTTGTCTCCCTTCCCAATCCCTCAACCTATAACTCAAAACCTTCAAACCATTTTCCGACAAAACCTCTCCTAGAATATCCGAAACCGCAATTCTTGCAATCCCAATAGGACGAAAACCTTTGAACTTCTTGCATTGCACTTCAAATTTGATTGACCTTGCATGCAATGGCATGTCCAACAAAAACTTCTCATTCCATGAAAGAAAACTTGAGTTGTTTTCACAATCTTTATTTTTCACCATTTTTGTTGTGTAACAATTAAGAGACTCGCCTCGAACAACAACGTACGCATCTTCTTTTACGTGAACATTTTCGCAAGATATAACCGTAATTTCTAATGTAAATGAGGTTACACCCATAGTACAAATTAATTTAATGTTGTTTTGCACACAAGATATATATATATATTGTTATGTACTTCAATTTTGTGAAGGAATTGAGGTGATTACTATATATATAAGTAATGTGGGTTTTTGATTTGGAAAGTGGTGAGAAAGAAGGGAAGAAAGAAAGAGCGTAATTCGTTTCATGTTTAACGTGTATTTCATTTTGGTTTGAAAAAGTAATATGAATTGAATTTTGACTTTGACTTTGACTTTGTATTACTGTAGTTCTTGCAGGATGCATACGCTATTAACGTGTTTTGTTTATTTTTCTTATTTACAAAAACTTAATGGTCTATATTGTGATTTTTTTTAACTAACTATACTTCTACAAACACTTTTGTTGTTTATTTAAAAAATATTTAACCTACATATGTCGTAGATTATGTTGTATACTTCATATATGGTTTATCATATTCTCACCTCTACTTAATGCCAAAGTTTGAAATGTATACTTTTTAATGAATGTATTTTACTTAACAGTAAACACATGTCACACGTTCGTAGGTTTATCACCTCTCACACGCCCTTGTGATCAAATTAATAATGCTAGGTAGTGCCTGGAAATTGTCTTGTAGTTGTGTTCTAAAAAAACATTTAAATTTTTTGAATAATAATAAATTAATCTTCTTTCATTCCACAATAACTATTTTATTTTTCAAATTTTCTACCTTCTTATATTATTTTTCATTTTATAATATTACAACATAATATTAATTATTTTTTATTAATATATTCTTATTTATTACTCTAATAATTAATCAATTTGTAAAAAAAAATCTCAAGATAAAGAATTCTTTCAATTTTTGCCGAACTTATTTCTAATTTTGAATGTTTTAATTAATATTACTTACCTTATTTCTAATGCAATTTCTTCTACTGTATATTTAACATCGATAATACACCAATATCTAATAAGAATAATTTAAGTAAATGACTCAATATGTGTTAAATAATTGTTAATGCAATTAAATGTTTATCTATTTTTTCATCGATAATGCAATATTTTTTATTTTTTATTTATATATTTATCTTAATATGTGTCTAATAATTAAATAACTCAACTATTTTAAGATAAAATGAGTATATTTCAATTAATTAAATATTTTTATTAATTGCAATTAATAAAAAAATTTAAATAAATAAAACTCATTTTATCGTTAAAATTCATACAATTAATTATTTTTA
>JBBPBR010000007.1:42329417-42345420 GCA_037974775.1 Cicer pinnatifidum
TATTAATAATATAAACATTATTGATTAATGAAGTACAATAGGTGATTAATGACTTATTTTTGTCTAAAAATTAGGGTTGTGAACTGTTAATTAATCATGTTGATTATTTTTTCTAAATATTAAGTTTTATCATTTTATCATTTCATCATTGTTAATCAATTATGTTGTTTAGATTTAAATTGTTAAGTTTCATCAATATCTAAATATTTTGTAGGTCTAACATATTTCATATTATGTGATTAATAGTGTGTTAATTCGGGTATTTATGGTTTTTTATTTCTGGTTAATAGTATAAATATGATTAGTTAGAGAAGTACAATAGATGATTAATGGATTATTTCTATCTAAATGTGATAGGTCTAACGCATATCATATTATGTGTTTAATGTTGTGCTAAATGTTGGTTACTAAAGTGCATACAGTGGTTAATGATCGAATTGAATTATTTTTTGTAGTTTTTGTGTGACATTTGTACTATCAATTGAAACTTTATAGATTGTGGTACTATTGAAGATGAAGGTGAGATTTATGGAAGATGAATGTGTGAAGTTTATTTTTATAGAGGAAGACAAAAAAAAGTGAAAAAAGAAAGATAAAAAATAGGGAAAGTAAAAAAAGAGAGAAAATTAAATGAAGAGGTAGATTGTATATTTGTGTTTAAAAATTATTTTTTTAATTATAATGAGTAATATAATTTTAAGGCAAAAATTAATACTTTGAACTTGGAATAATAAGAAGTTCCCTTGCGTTGTTAAGTAAGTTCCTGGGGAGAAAAGTTCAATGTTTTATTTGATTTCGTTGATTCTTCAATTTATAACAAGAGTTAGTTATTACTTTCTAATTGGATATATGGCCATGTTTAGTCAGCTGCCCTTGTTCCTTGGAAACACAGTGGTAGACCGCTACTTAATAGAGACAAATAAGGATTCTTAAAGAGAATTGAAAATACTTGGAAAGTTATTATTTTGAAAATTATAGCAGCAGTTTCTAATAAGATTGACAAACTGTGGGTCAACACAGTTTTGGAGAAATGTTTTAAAAATTGGATTGGATATCGAAAAAGCTACTCATTGGAGTTATGACTAATATTGCATGTGTTGTTTTTTAATTGTCATTTTAAGTTTACTTAACATTTCATTTTGTCCTTATTTTATATGGTTATTTTTCTTTTCCAATTTTTCATTGTTTTCTAGAGAATTTTCAAAACAAACAACTAATTACTTTTAACGTCTCACTTATTTTGTTATTTTCCAATCAACCAAATAATATTTAATTCCCTTAAAAAATAATAAAAATAATTGTATATATACTAATGAGTTTCTTCCATACTGGCATTTATGTCCACTCTTCTATTGAGTTTAGGGTTGTACGTGGGTTAGGTTAGGTTCGTTTTGTCAAAATTTGATACTCGACTTGATAAATTATCTTTGAATTGGGTTAAGTTCTAAACTCGTATTTTTTTTATTTAACTCAAATCGAACCGACTCGACCAAAACCGGGTTAGGTCAAGTTGGTAGGTTAAACATAATAACTTGTTTTTTATTTTACGGGAAAATTTAATAAATAAAATTATATTTAATACTTGAATGTCTCAAATACTATAAAATTTAAATCACATCATTCAATTCTTTAAAAAAACCAACTTGTCACCAAAAAAAATCCAACAATAAATACATAAATAAATTCAACAACAGTAAATCATTAACATATTAAAATTCATTCATACTAAACAATGTCAATATATATAGGGTATATATGGTTTGGGTATAGGGTGTGTTTCGAGATTAGGGTTAAGGGTTAGAGTTATGGTTAAATTTAGGGTTAACTTATTAGGTTTAGGTTTAGGGTTAGAGTTTAAGATTTAGGGTTTAGAGTTTAGGGTTAGGGTTTAGAGTTAGAGATAGAAAAAGTGGAATCTTATAAAGTTAAATTAGATCGTGATAAATTAATAATTATTTAATCAAATAATTTAATTAAAAAAATCTAATCGACTTTTTAGTGTACATGTTCCACTATGATAGTAAGGCGGAAATGAGCATTGTATATAAACATAAATATCACGTGAAATATTGTGCGACCATGATCAATGAAAACATTATAGTTTTTGCTCTTGGGAATGATTTTAAAATATATCTCTTGATTTTCCAACAAAATGCACATGCTACACTTTCGATTGTTATTTTCATACCATCACGAAGTTAGCCAACCCTGTCAAATATGTAATTTCTTTGATGAAAATGTTTTTGCCATTGCTACTCATACCTCTTGGATAATAGGAGTTATGTATAAGACCTCTTGATAAAGTGATATATGAAATGTGTGTAGCCATGTCAAAATGGACCAATATAAAATATTGGTTATACTTTTTAGAATATGTTTACTCATGAATAGAGAAAAAAAATTATTGGATCTTACAACTGTTACAGGTCAACTTAAGTTATAAAAAAAAAACATGATAAATAATATCGTATTTTTTGTGTAATTTTTATTTTAAATTTTCCTTTTCAATTTTCTCTCACTCCTCTATTATGCCTCTTGCTTATGGATAGTTTCTATTATTTTTGTGTTCAACAATGGTGGTTACTATTACGTGAGAAGTTAGAAAAAACTTGTAAGGATATATTCAGACACTAGTTTTATATAAAATGAAAACTTATACATTCTTGTCTTTTGTCTAATATATTTTTCAAAATAAAAATATTATTGTACTCTTAATTATTTACTTTTTTATTCCACCTTTTTTTTTCCTACAGTTAGTAGTATGAGATAACTAGACAAAACAATATTAATACTTTTTTGAATTTTGCAAACCAAAAATAATACTTATAAAGGAACTAAGAGAGCATATAAATAAAAAATATAAAATCTTTGTAGAAAAGAAATAATTAAACCAACTATATTGAATTCAACCCCAGTGAAGTTAAAACGGGATTGCATCCATAAAAATACTAGCTGGTTCTTGATTCAACCCGTTGGATTGGGTGGTTCAAACATATTTTTAAAACATTGTTTTGGAGAATAAAAATGAAGAATTGGTTGGAAAAGAGAATGGTGCATGTTTCAAGGATGTTTCCTACCCAATGTTGCATGTGTAGAACAATAAATAAGGTGGAAATGGAACTAGTAGGTAAGGAGACAGAACCTCGACTATAAAATCGTCATACTAGTGACAAATAAATTTAACGCATAGTATGTGACGAAATACTATATACTAATAATAATGATTAAATAAATGTGTTAGTTCAAATGTCAACAATTTTCTTTAAAAAATGTCTCAAATTTGAGCAGAAAAAATAGGTGAGGCAGCGGTTCCTATTTTGACAAAAACAAAATGTGGAAACGCTGTCTTTAGCTTTTCATCAGTTTTGTAAAGTGAGACGCATTCTTCTATACATTTTCACCTTCTCAAATTTACCTCCCCTTTCTCACCATCAAATCTCTATCAAAACCATGTGATCCCACTACTATGGTGGCATTTAACATGGACCACTATTAAAGTGGTTCATCATTGTCTAGTTTTTATAACCATTGGATTAATCAAGCTTATACATATTACTATAGTTCATGTTATACACAATCATTTTTTTCTCTCTTGACTCTTCTTTTTCATCTCTCATTTCCCTCATTTTTCTTCTTCTTTGCTCAAAACCACCACCACGGATAGCTTTTCCTATCAATAACCACACCACCATTTAACTCATCTCTTCTTCCTCTACAAAACCTATTTTACCAACAAAGTTTTGAAGTAAAATAAATAGCAAAGTGTGAACTTTGTATGTATGAAAAAGAAAAACAAAGTAGGAAATTGAGAACAAAATTGAAGATCTTGTGGTAAACCCTGAATAGCATTATGCTCAACGATCCATGCAAATTACATGATGAATAACCAAAGGCGGAAGCATACCTGTGGGAATTGCCATTGATGAAATCCTGGGATGATGATGATAGAGCCAATGAGTTGGGCGATCTTCCTCAGTAAAACACCCTGAAGACTTTGCTCTCTTGATGGGGATAGAGAGAACCAGAGAGTTTTCTCTTTTAGGGTTTTGTGAAACTGAATAGTCTTGTTGTGTTTGTCTTGGGGACCACTACCCCTATATATAACTATTATTAGTTATATCCCAAATTGCAGTATTACTAATTCAGCCCCTCATTAAATTAGAAACCACTTGGTATCTACACAATTAATTTTCATAATTATTATGCTCTTTAGCCATAAACTATTATATATTATTTGACCCCTAGATTATTGGCTAATTATATAATGACCCTAACACACTTTATTAATTAATTACATATGTGATCCATAAATCTTACAATCTCCCACTGGTCACACATGTATCCTTAGGAGTGTGTTAGACTTTATGACGTCAAAAATGTCATTATAATTACCTTGAGCCTAATCCAAATTGTCCCGTCCATTAATCGTATCAGCACATGGAACCAAAAAGGCTTTCGTCATAATAAGCATAACTAAACCCATCAATGATCACCCGCACTGACACAACTAAATGACATAGACCCATTATGAAAAGTGTAGCATGAAAATTACATGAAGTTGGTCAATGCATGTCAATTTTCAACTGGTCCTACTTTACCGAATGAGATCATACCATAACTTAAATGTACAAAGTAACCAAAACTGAATATTGTAAACTTTATTTCTGATCAGAAAATCCAAATACAATGTATTTGTGCTTTGCAATTAAACATAGAACATAAATTGCATAATGGACGAAACTCCCACTAAAATCAAGATTCCTCAAACTGTAGTACACTCATGTGAGCAGTATGCTCATGAAAGACCTTGGGTGGTAGACCTTTAGTGAGTGGATCCGCAATCATGGAGTTTGTCCTTAAGTGTTCTATGGATATTTGTCCATTTTGTACCTTCTCTTTAACAACTAGGAACTTAATGTCAATGTGCTTTGACTTGGTTGAGCTCCTATTATTGTTAGAATACAAGACTGCTGATCTATTGTCACAGTACAACTTGAGTGGTCTTTCAATCCCTTCAACTATTCGCAGCCCCGTGACAAAATTTCTCAGCCAAATGCTCTGGTCAGATGCCTCATGAATTGCTACGAATTCTGCTGCCATGGTTGATGAAACAGTAAGACCTTGCTTGACACTACGCCAAGAAACTGCTCCACCAGCTAACAGAAAGACATAGCCTGAAGTTGATCTTAAGCTGTCTTGGCATCCCGCAAAATCCGAGTCAGACTACCCAGTGATCTCTAACTGGTCTGACCTCCTATATGTGAGCATGTAGTTTCTTGTTCTCTTCAGATATCTCATGACCCTCTTGGCTGCTTTCCAATGGTCAAGACCTGGATTGCTTAAATATCTGCCTAAAATCCCTACTATGAACGCTACGTCTGGACGCGTACATACTTGGGCATACATAAGACTCCCTACAGCTGAAGCATAAGGGATCTTTTGCATTTCTTGAATTTCCAAACTTCCCTTAGGGCACTGTTTGAGACTAAACTTGTCTCCCTTAGCAACTGGGGTGTCCCCTGGTTTGCAATCCTGTAACCCAAACCTTTTGAGAACCTTATCGATATAGCTCTTTTGTGACAATCCAAGAATACCTCGAGATCTGTCTCGGTGTATCTGAATTTCTAATACAAAAGAGGCGTCACCAAGATCTTTCATCTCAAAATGCTTTGATAGAAATTTCTTAGTTTCGTGCAACATGCCTATATCGTTAGTGGCAAGCAGTATGTCATCAACATACAAGACCAGGAAAATATGTCTGCTTCCACTGAACTTATGATACACACAATCATCAACTGTATTCATCTCAAAACCAAATGAGAGAATTACTTGATGAAATTTATGGTACCATTGACGAGAAGCTTGTTTTAGCCCATAAATGGATTTTCTTAGTTTGCACACCATATTCTTTGGGTCTCCCAACACAAAGTTTTCTGAGTGCACCATATAGACCGTCTCATCAATGTCGCCATTGAGAAACGCTGTCTTTACATTCATTTGATGAAGCTCCAAATCAAAGTGAGCAACGAGAGCCATTATTATTCTTAAAGAGTTCTTCGATGAAACCGGAGAGAAAGTCTCTTTATAATCAATCCCCTCCTTTTGAGTATAACCCTTAGCTACAAGTCGTGCCTTATATCTCTCACATTACCATTGGAATTCCGCTTGGTTTTAAAAATCCATTTGCAACCAATGGGTTTCACTCCTTCAGGTAATGGGATAAGTTCCCAAACTGAATTGTCTTGCATAGACTCATACTCCTTATTCATTGCTTCGATCCACTTATCTGAACGAGGATCTTGCATGGCTTGACGAAAGTTGACCGGGTCGTCTTCCGTCATGCCAACATTTTCCTCTACCTCATTGATAAATGCTACATAATCATTCGAAATAGCATTTTTCCTTTCTCTAGTGGATCTCCGCAATGGAGCTGGCTCTTGAGGCACTTGTTCTTGAGGATCTTGAATTTGACTTGGATTTTGTTCTTCCTGAACAACCAGATCATCTTGAGTTTGTTCAATAATGGGAAAGTCAATTGGTGGAAGAATCAGTTCTGGAATTGTTACCGATTCTTCCTCAAAGACAAAATCTTTAACTTTAATCTTCCCCCCAAACTCAATATCCTCAAAGAACGTTGACGTTCCCGTCTCAAAAATTGTTCTCAAATTAGGATCATAAAATTTATAGCCCCTTGATTTTTCTGAGTACCATATAAAATAGCTGCTAATTGTTCGGGGTTCAAATTTCTTTTCATTCGGCCTATAAGGCCTTGCCTCAGCTGGACATCCCCAAACATGAAGGTGCTTCAGACTAGGCTTACGCCCAATCTAAAGCTCATAAGGTGTTTTAGCCATTGCCTTAGTTGGTACTCTATTAAGAATGTATGCTGCTGTTTTTAATGCCTCTCCCCAGAGTGACTCTGGCAAGGTGGAATGACAAATCATACTCCTTACCATATCCTTAAGAGTCCTGTTTCGTCTTTCAGCTACACCATTCATGCTGGGTGACCCCAGCATAGTGTATTGTGGGACGATTCCACATTCCTCTAAGTACTTGGCAAATGGTCCCGGACGTTGTTCACCTGAACCGTCATATCTGCCGTAGTATTCACCACCACAATCAGATTTGACCTTTTTAATTCTCTTATTAAGTTGATTCTCAACTTCTGCCTTAAAGGATTTGAACACGTCTATTGATTGGGACTTTTCGTGAATTAGGTAAAGGTAGGCATATCTAGAATAATCGTCTATGAATGATATAAAATATTGTTGACCATTCCAAGAAGGAGTTGGAAATGGCCCACAGATATCCGTATGTATCAATTCTAAGACGTCTGTAGCTCTATATGCGCCTAATTTCTTATCTTTAGTCTGTTTTCCTTTAATGCATGCTACACAAACGTTAAAGTCTGTGAAGTCAATGGAATCTAAAGTTCCATGTGACACAAGTCGTTCAACTCTATTTTTAGAGATGTGACCTAGACGCTTGTGCCAGAGCACTCCTGAATTGAAATTGTCAATTTTTCGCTTAGTACCACGTGATTCCACACTCAAGGTTTCATTATAGTTAGTCATAGTTTCCAACAAATAAAGATTATCGTAACCAGAAAGTAAACCGGTTCCAACAACAATCGAATTTAAAGACAAAGTAAATTCTTTATTCCCGAATGAACAATAATATCCTGATTTGTCCAAATAAGAAATAGAGACCAAATTCCGTCTAAATGACGGTACAACAAAAGTGTCTTCTAAAATCAAATAATGACCGGAACTTAATAATAATCTAAATTTTCCTATGGCTTCAACTTCTACTTTCTTCCCATCTCCTACATAAATGCATTTTTCAGTATCATTAGGCTTTCGGAAGTTCAGGCAACCCTACATTGAAACACTGATGTTAGTAGATGCACCAGAGTCTAACCACCAAGTGTTTCCAGGTACTGAAGCTAAATTAACCTCAGAACAGACCAAAGACATAATCATACCTTTCTTAACACGTAGGGGTGGGAATAGGCCAGGCCAGACCAGGCTTTGAAAGGCATGAGCCTGGCCTACGATTTATTTTTTCGGCCTAAGCCTGGCCTACGGCCTATCATAGACTTTTTTTTTCGGCCTAAACCTGGCCTTTTTAATAGTTTGGTCTGGCCTGGAAGCCTTTTTAAAAGCCTTTTTAAACGAATCCATTATTACTTCTTAAACAAATAAGGAACAACTAAGTGATTGACTAATTGAACAATTACCGAATATAAAACGACTACCAAATATAGAAGCTACCGAATATGGAATGATTAGTAAGTGATTGTCTAATTGATAGAATTTAAAATAGAAAATAATATTATTAATATAATAATAAAAAAATAATATTAATAAATAATAAATATATATAGGCCGGCCTGTTAGGCTTAACAGGCTTTTTTATAAGCTTGAGCCTGACCTATTTAAATAAATAGGCTTTAAAAACAGTCTGAGCCTAGCCTTTTTATTAAATAGGTCAGGCCAGGCCAGGCTATAAATAGGCCAGGCCATAGGCCCCTACGGACGGCCTAGCCTATTCCCATCCCTATTAACACGCCAAGCCTGATATTTGGCACAATCCTTCTTCACGTGTCCAGAACTCCTGCAGAAGAAGCAATTGTTATCCTTAGTCTGCTTCTTTTGTTCTGGACCCTTAGCAGCAACTTTGTTCTTGGGCTCCTCAATTCTTTTCCTTTTGCCCTTGTCTTTAGAGATGCTAGTAAAGTGAGCACTTTCAGTCCTATCTTGCTTCAGTCTGTCCTCTTCTTCCACACATAATGAAATGAGCTCATTAAGAGTCCATTTCTCCTTTTGACAATTATAAGTCACCTTAAACTGACTGAATTGCGCAGGAAGAGACAACAATACTAAATGAATGAGTAAGTCATCTGACAACTCAAGCTTTAGTCCTTTAAACTTAGAAGCAATGTTGGACATCATCATAATGTGCTCTCTTATATTTCCTTTGCCTTGATACTTCATGGAAATTAAATTTTGAAACAAAGAACTTGTTTCAGCCTTATCACTTTTTTCAAAGCGTTTTTCCATCTCAGCAAGGAAATTTTTAGCTGTAACTATCTCATCCGAGACATCACCTCTAAAGACCTCAGGAATGTCACGCTTTATGATCATAAGACTTATGCGATTTGAGCGATCCCATTTCTCATACTCTAATTTTTCCGCAGAAGAACTAGAGTCCTTAGGAGTAGGGGTCGATCAATTCTTAATGCAAGGTCTAGATCCATGCAGCCAAGAACAATCAGAATGTTCTCTTCCCATTCCTTAAAATTTGTTCCATTAAGGACATAAATAGAACTCAAATTTGCAGATATGGAAGCAATAAATGCTGTGAATTAAATAAAGAACGAAACTTAGAAACTCACATTATAGGAAAATAAATCAATAAATAAATAAATACATATGTTTAAATCATGGAATTTAACCCATCTCAAGATACCCAGTGCACCATTGGTGTCAAGTCTTTGGACAGTAACACCAACTGCTAGTGGTACTCTTGTTGCAACGATCAAATACAATAAGACATGTCAAACAATAAACCTTCCTTTGGGCCGATTTACTGCTCACATGTATACCAAATAATTGTCACACATTTATCATCGCAGGTGTATATGTAATTTTGTCAAATATTAACCTTCCTTTGGGCCGGTCAATACCCGCATGAATAAACATATACACAGCCATTTGACACTCTTCACGAGCAATTTAGACAAGAAAGGTCACTTTGGCGACATCAAATTTCAATTAACTCATTCAAAATGTCAAACTTGACTTGAACATATATTTATTATATCCAAATAAAACAATATTAAAAAAAATATTGTTCACTAATATAAACTGTGTTTCATTAGTATTTGATAATTAATAATATTTAATTTTTATTGTAACTATTTATCAAGTCACTCATATAATAATTATAATTTATCGAATGTGTAAAACCTTTTACACTAACCGTATAAAAATTAAATATTATATCAAAATAAAACAATATTAAAAAATTTCACATTTTTTTTTTGTGTGTGATTATTTTCACATGTTTGGAGGTGAAAGAATGTAATTTTATATGGACAGAGGAAATATATGGTGTCTGTGCCTTTTGCTTAATATCAAAAGTATCTACACCGTTTCGTACCTTAGGTATTAAAATTTTCATGTATTCAGGTATCTATGCTACCCGTTTAATATTCATAATAAGTATCCAAGCTTCACAGAACACATAATATCACTAAATTAGGCTGCTTCACATACATCAAATCTCGTTTATGCTAATACTAGTATTTGAGATCGGAGTAGTGACACATTGCAGATAATGTATGCTGTAAGAGTACACAACCTAAAACCAAGCAGTACTCTATCCCAAAATCCACACAGTTACTATTATCGTAGTAGCTACAAGACTAGTAATCGAACATTTATTGGCATTAATATTTATTCAATAAACGATCCAAAAATCTATTCAAAAGCAAGTTCATGGCAAAGGATTCCAAATAATATATATATATCCAAATTCCCAAATTACAAACCCTAATTTTTTTTTTTAATCATGTCAAAATTCCCAAATTGAATCCTAAACCAAAGACAATAACCGAATTTCATCATGAATTAAACATAGTAGGCTCTGATACCAATTGTTGGTAAACCCTGAATAGCATTATGCTCAACGATCCATGCCAATTACATGATGAATAACCAAATGCGGAAGCGTACCTGTGGGAATTGCCATTTATGAAATCTTGGGATGATGATGATAGAGCCAATGTGTTGGGTGATCTTCCTCAGCAAAACACCCTGAAGACTTTGCTCTCTTGATGGGGATAGAGAGAACCAGAGAGTTTTCTCTTTTAGGGTTTTGTGAAACTGAATAGTCTTGTTATGTTTGCCTTGGGGACCATTACCCCTATATATAACTATTATTAGTTATATCCCAAATTGCAGTATTACTAATTCAGCCCCTCATTAAATTAGAAACCGTCTGGTATCTACACAATTAATTTTCATAATTATTATGCTCTTTAGCCATAAACTATTTTATATTATTTGACCTCTAGATTATTGGCTAATTATATAATGACCTTAACACACTTTATTAATTAATTACATATGTGACCCATAAATCTTACAGATCTAACAATACAATAAGTGAACAATTCTAAATTAATTTGTGAACAATGTATGGACTTTTCTGTGTATATACTTGCTTTTCCATTTTTTTTTTTTTGCAGTTAGATATTTTGATTGCTTTATGACCTATCAGTTAAGGGGAGAAAAATTGTTGAAGATACTCAGAGTGTGTCACATCAATGTTATATTCAGTGTATCATTGTTGCCACAAAGTTTTAAAGTAAGGATGATACAAGTTTTTTTTAAGTAAGGATGATACATGTTAAGATCAATGAGACTTTAAAACCCATCTTTACCAACATAGATTTTTTAAAGTTTTAAAGATGTGTTTTGTGGACGAAGAAGAGATGAGTTCAATGGTGGTGGTGGTGTGGCTATTGGTGGCCGAAAAATCTCTCCCGTGGTGGTGGTGGTTTTGAGCAAAGAAGAAGAAAGAACGAGGGAGATGAGAGATGAAAAAGTAGAGCAAAGAGAGAGAAAATGATTGTGTATAACATGAACTATAGTAATAAATATAAGCTTGATTAATCCAACGGCTATAAAAAACTAGACCATGATGGACGACTTTAATAGTGGTCCATGTTAAACGCCACCCACTTCTATATCATGACAATGTTGAAGATTGTTTTCTTATTTTTAGATTTTGAAATATTCCTTTGTGAGGTGAGGTAAATGGTCTTGTTGTGCTTATGAAATGACCATGTGTCAACAAATATACACCAAAAACTATGATTTAGATGAACTTGAGATATAATATTTCTAACAAAAATACATGCCCTTTACTAAAATTTCTAAAAGGGAGCATAACAATTTAAAAGTACAAAACTCTTGATACCTCGCGAAAAGCATTGAGTGATCACTTTACCTCAGTCAAAGTAGTTTTCGCAAATCTTTCATCTAAATGATCTTTAAGAATGTTCCTAAGGTACTCTGCTTGTTCGAATCCTCCTTGAAGTTCCTCCCACTGCAGGAAAAGTACACAAGCATTCACAATTTTTTCGCGGACAAATCAATATTCTTATTAAAGTCCTTAAAATTGTTTAGTTGAGTAGAAAATATGACTTTTGTATCCTCTGCTTTAGAAATTAGAAACAGGCAGAGGATACATATGATGTATGATTAGGAGAAAGCCACCAAATTCTAAGTTTAGGGCATGCTACAAACCCCACCAGTGACATGTTGTGATACTGATTACTTACTGCAAGGTCACGTGTTTGTGATGTAAAGCAGAAATATTTAGCAAAAGTATTTATTTACTGATAGAAAATTCCATTGCATACCAGCTATTCAAGAAACCTGATTCTCTCTAACTCTAAACTCTATTCTAAGACCAAGGATAACCTCTCAAATCTTTCCTTCCAACAATTTATAGTCTACCATCTCACACTTTCTGACTAACTAACTAAATATGCGGGTTACCTATCAGTTTGACTGTGTAAAATTGCACATTATCAGGTGATGGCATTGATTGGATCTTCCAAAATAAAAAAACATGAACAATGACAGGTATAAAATAGAGGCAAAAAGATTGTGATAAAATGTCTCTGCCGAGTGAAACTTGAGAGTCAACCTCTCTAAACAGTAAACACATATGCCAAAAGGCACATAAATTTACAAACTTGCAAGTTCTAGAGATTGTATTTGTATGTGTCCACAATGCGCTATCAAATCATGATTTTAAAAATATCATGTCATTTAAAGTGGATGTGTAAAATTGCACGTTATCAGGTGATCGCATTGATTGGATCTTCCAAAATAAAAAAAACATGAACGATGACAGGTATAAAATGGAGGCAAAAAGATTTTGATAAAATGTCTCTGCCGAGTGAAACTTGAGAGGCAGCCTCTCTAAACAGTAAACACATATGCCAAAAGGCACATAAATTTACAAACTTGCAAGTTCTATAAATTTACAAACTTGCAAGTGCTATCAAATCATGATTTTAAAAATATCATGTTATTTAAAGTGGATATGTAAAACTCATAATTATGAAACTGGAGAGTTCACCTCTTGATAGGATAATGATACGAGTTTCCAACCAGCAGCGGTAATGTATCGGCGTTTTAGCATAGTGTGTCCTAAAGGAACACCTATATAACAAGAAAAGACAATAAATAATAAACTGAGTGAATCAATGGAGTTAAGATTCAGCTCAATACAAGAGAACAAAGGATAAAAATTCAATATATGTAAACAAGAGATGCACACCAGTATTTCTAGAGAAATGAGTTGGACCATCAATCTCCAGAGCAAGCTTTTTATCAACTAGCACAGCATCCAAAGTGTACCCATCCACATCATATTCTTTGATCCATTTGTGGCCAATGCTAACAAGAAGACGTCCGACCTCTTTCTGAAACGACGAAGTTATCTTCTGATTAAACCTTTTAGTTTTTCCAGCACGCAAAACTTTGTCCTCAAGCTCACCGCTTAACGACAACTGAAGGTGCGGGAATTCAAGTTTCAAACACTGGTTTACGAGATGAACCTGAGAAGCAAACATGATATCTCCCCTATACATCTCTGAAACCCTTTGCTCCTCGAAATGGCCAAGAGTTTTCCAGGCATAAGAGAAGAAACTCCTATCCATTTGTCCGAAAACAGCATAGGACCAAGCTATAGTCCCAAGCTGATCCCTACTTAAAGCCAGTACAGTTGAGTCCCCATTTCTGTCAACAGATTCGACACTGATTTGTTCGTCATTATTGGATGATTTGTCACTGATGAAACCTCTTGGTTGGTTGTGATCTTCAAAGAGTCTGTCTAAAGAATCAAATATAGGGTCAGCAGGCTCATATAAAGATGCAAAAGCCCACAAGAGCTGTCCAAGTTCTTGCCCTCTGAAGGTGTGAATTATTTCTGAAGCTCTTTTCGACAATTCTGAGAAAAGATCGGGTGCAGAGTGATGCATCGAAGCAAAAGCACCTGCAATATTAGCAACGTTTTGAGACTTTAATTCCCCGACTTTGGCCAGTGCAATCTCTGCAATTCTATCCATTTCTGAAAAGTAAAGCAGTTCGCCTCCAACTTTGGACAGCGCCCAAGCTATGTTTGAGATTCCTTGAGCCGAGCATTCAGGTAAGGCTGTCATTGCAACGCCGACAAGCATAGACATCTCTTTTTGTCGAGCAAAAGTTAGTCTTCGAGTTTTCATCATAGAAACTTTCTCCATATTTTTAGCAATGCGATGAAGAGCAGTAGCGATATTCAAAGGAGAGAGAGGTGAGGGGCTTAGTCCTTTTGCAACTGCAACAACTGTTTCGTAAGTAACATCCAATACATCCTCTGCAGTCTGCGCTTCGATAATTGCTTTGTTCAAGTTGATTTCTTTTCTATGGTTCGATGGCCCGGAGAATTGAGACAGTCTATTGAAAAATGTTTCCACCTTTTTCTCCTTTTCTGCAAACATTCCATCGGCTTCAGCCATCAAACTAACTTTCCTTTCCAAATCACCAACATCGCCCCTAGATTGCGTAGGCTGTGGCTGTCCAAAGTCTTTCTTGGAACTGTATTCAAGTTCATCGATTTTCTTATCTGTTTCCTTCTTGCTTACCAAGTTTTTCTTTAACTTCTTCTTCTTCTTCTTAACAGTAACCAGATCTTCCATCGCATGACTCATGCCCCTCGCTTTAATTGATTTCAGCGCCGCCTCTCTTGCCCTCACACACCAATCCATTCCATTTGGGTCTTCACGCAACTCCGATTTCTGTTCTTTTTCCCTTTTCTTTGGAGCTCGGTAACCGAATGGATCCAATTCCCTCACAAACTCCAATTCCCAGTCCATATTAAAGTCCTCTCCTTTATCATCACTATCCAGTGCAGAAATTCTAGCTCCTCTTGCACCGGTGGCACTATCTCCATCGAAACACGTGCAATCAATTTTCAAGGTGAAGGAATTATGTTTTCGATTTAAACGCCGAGTTCTCGTGGTAACTGGGAAATTATAACCAGCTCTTGGAGTGAAACCAAAGGGTTTTAAACAACTTTGGTTAAGCAAAGAATTCAATAACACTTCCATACTTTTCAATTCTCCTCAAAGAACACAAATTAACCAGACAAGTTTAAGTTTGACCATGCAAGACAATAAAATCTTTTTATCTTTCCCAGATCCCTACTTATGGAGAGAATCAATAATTCAAAAGGGGGGGTTCCTGTAGACAAGAAATGCCAATACCTTTCAACATAATTGATATGGAATATCAAACAAACAGTACAAAAATCGGTTTACAGTATATCTAAAATTAGTTGCACATAAAAAATAGAAATATAAACATCAATTTGGGACAAGTGATAAAATGGATAAACAAAGAGAACCCATTTGCGGATAAGATAGAAATAAGGGATAAAAGGAAACTCACCGGCAAGAAGCAGCGTTTTGTATGGAGTGGGAGAATTCGCTCCCGCGCAGAAGATTGTGTTTTTTAAGAACTCAGAACTAACAAGTGTTTCCGGTTTCATTCACATGGAAAGTGATAAAATGGTTTTTTTTTTTTTTTTTTTGTGTGTGTACAAGTTGGTTTTTATTTCTTCACATAAAATGATTAATTAAAAGGGTTAATCATCGCTATATCTCTAAATTATTTAGAGATTTTTAAATGGAAAAACCACAATTTTACTATGAAACTGTAAGACTTTGTAATTTCGATATCTGATTGAGTAAAAAAACTTAAAATTAACTGATATTTTAGTATTTAATACTATAATAGACGTAAATTATTTTGATATTAAATTAAATTTTTTAAGATAATTTTATTGATTTAATAATTAATTTGAATTTTGATTAATAATAAACAAAACAAATAATACTCCGCACATTAAAAAAAAAACAAAAGAGACCATGCACCTTCAA
>JBBPBR010000007.1:42345732-42360605 GCA_037974775.1 Cicer pinnatifidum
AAGAAAAAAAAAAAAAAAAAAAAAGAGTACATCAAGGAATACAGGATCAGGGGATTAAAAAGGTTCAATAACTCAATAAGACTTACATGATTGAAACGACGTCATATTTGCACACGTTATCTTCTTCTTCTTCTTCTTCTTCTTCTAGTTCTGGGAAAACTAGAAGCTCGTAGCAGAAATGGCTACTACTGCCTCTGCTTCATTCACTCGCTTCTCTATTATCCCAAAACCACCTTCCCAAC
This sequence comes from Cicer pinnatifidum, assembly GCA_037974775.1. Taxonomy (NCBI): domain Eukaryota; kingdom Viridiplantae; phylum Streptophyta; class Magnoliopsida; order Fabales; family Fabaceae; genus Cicer; species Cicer pinnatifidum. The sequence continues at coordinate 42,345,975 of JBBPBR010000007.1, forward strand.
CGCATTTCATCCTATACAACTTCCCTAATCGAACCGGCACATCACGGTTCACCTGTTCAGCCGGTCAGACCGGGTTATTCTCAAAACTAGGCCGGTTACTAAAAGAGAAAGCGAAGAGTGATGTAGAGAAGTTATTCTCGGGTTTCTCAAAGACTCGTAACAACCTCTCCGTCATCGATGAGCTTCTCCTCTATTGGAACCTCTCCGACACTGATAGAGTCCTCGATGACCTCGAAGAGGTCCTTCTTATTCACTTCCAAACTCTTCTTTGATTAATTAACTACTTCATTATTTAATTTATATTTATTTAATTTAATTTATTACTACAGGCTCTTTTAGTTTCTGATTTTGGACCAAAAATCACTATTAAGATAGTGGAGAATTTGCGCGAGGATATACTTTCAGGGAAGCTTAAATCAGGGAATGAGATAAAGGTATGAATTCAACATAGACTAGATAGAATTATAATTTACAACACAATCAAGTGTAGGTTGTTGTAGTTTAGCATTGTATGTGTATATGAATTTATTTAATTAAATAGTTGGTGTCGCACTGATTAATCAACTGACAACATGTGATGTCATTGCCAACATTAAAGGTCTGTTTGGGAGGGGTATTTTGGAGTGGAGGGAAGAAGAGGACTTGTTTTTCTTTTCAAAATTAAGCAAGCTATAAAATGTTTTTAAGAACAAATGAAGTATGATTGAAATGTTGTATAATCATATATCATGTTATTCTTTTAATTTTTTTTAATAAAATCTCATATATATTAAAATGTAGCCCTTTAAAACCCTCCCCTCCAAAATCTCCCTCCCAAACAGATCCTAAGTATTTTCAAGTTTGATTCATAAGGGGTGTGAGCTGTGAGGTTTTCAGAGGTTGAACAAATGTGGAAGAGAGGGTTGAGTGCAAAGGATGTTTGGGGAATGAGAGCTAAGGTTAGTGAAAATAGAATAGTTGTGAAGTGATTTGAGGAAGACATATTTTGGATAAAGTGATAAAGGACATTCGTTGATATATTTATTTGGAGATTTGATATGACATTGATGGTTTGATAGTCCTTGCTGTTCAGAATTCACATATTAGGAACTAAACTGATGGGCTTTGTATAGTTTAAAGACTTCTTATTATATTTATATTTTTTAGGGAGTAAATTGGAGAGAGTGATAGTTTATGGACTAAATTGATGGTTTATTTTAATCATTCTAACAAAGGTAACAAAATTTATTAGTTTTCTCAGTATGTGTAAGCAACTTTAAAACGACAACTGAAATGGAACAGGAGGAGTGGTGTTTAGTCATTAAACTCTTTGTTGTATTTTTGTTTCCAAAACCAATGTAAAAATATTTGTTGCTATCCTGGAGTTCATAAATGTATGATAGTATGGAATAATAATAATGTATGAGTTAATATGGTAATCAGTTTTGATATGGAACTAAATACTAAAAGTTTCCTTCCCTCGCTTTTATCTTCTAGGAAATTTAAACTTTTATGATATGAAACGTGTTCTGCATTTATTTGAACGACTTTAGGAAGCACTGAAGAAGAATGTTTTGGATCTGTTAACCAAAAAGGGGAGTAAAACTGAACTTCAACTTGGATTCAGGTGTGAGCATGTTTTAACTGCTGGTTTTTTTACTTTGTTACAAGTCACTGAATTTTATCTGGTTCACTTTGTGCTTTATATTGGATTAAAATTTGTTATTCAGGAAACCAGCTGTAATAATGATAGTTGGTGTTAATGGTGGTGGGAAGACAACATCTTTGGGTAAGTAAAACACATTGATTGCTGATTTGTGATTCCGTTCTTTGCCATGCAATGAAAAAAAAAGAGAGATAATATTCAGTGTTACTGCCCTTATGTACCCGGAAATATTTCTTTGGAGTTAATGTACTACCTAAAGGGTTAAGAAGTTTTATGTGTCTGGTAAAGATGGAAAATGATGGGAAAAAACACAACTTGGGGTAACTCTTACACATACACCATAAATTAAATCAATAATCTTCAAATGAAGCCTCTCTTCCCAAGCAGTGAAATCCAAAACCATACTGATTTGATCAGCTTTTACTTGCAGGAAAGCTGGCTTATAGATTGAAGAATGGAGGTGCTAAGGTTAGATTATATTATTTGAGTTTTGCTTGGATTTTTCATTTTGATCTACGGCAGAAAGTTCGTTGGTGATAACACAGGGCCGCTCAGCTGAAACATCAATTGATTTTACCGGAAAGTTGGTTTTTGACACAGTCTAATTGCCTCAGTTGAGTCATGTAGCCAACCACATTTCCCGGGACAACTCATACGGTTTTAATGTACATACATTAGTTTACCTCCTTCCGCTTAGCTCAATTTTTAAAAAATTAAGAAAACTACAAATGTGGGCATGTCAGTTTTATACTGTATGAATTATTATGGTGCATAATTCCTCAAGATTATTTCTCATATCCAATTTAGGTGATATTTAGTATCTAAAGTCAATGTCAACTTATCTTCTATCATTTATTTACGGGTCATATGTTTGGATATAATATTTCATACTGGTTTTTTGTTCTTATCTTAAAAAATCTGCCAGATATTGTTTGCAGCTGGTGATACATTCAGAGCAGCTGCTAGTGATCAGCTGGAAATATGGGCTGAAAGGACTGGATGTGAGATTGTTGTGGCTGAGTCCCAGAAAGCCAAAGCATCATCAGGTACAAATAGAATTAGATTTTATTCCTAGCTCTTCTGTTCATTATTCTTATCCTTATGCTTATCCTTATTATTATTATTAGGGTTGGATACTAAATTTTGTAACTTTTATATTACTTGCAGTGCTTTCACAAGCTGTAAAAAGAGGAAAGGAGCTAGGTTTTGATGTTGTGTTATGTGATACATCTGGGCGTGAGTACATAAGTTTTAGGGCTAGCTATTTTGAATTTTAATGAATGACTTGTCTGGTTGTATATTAGCATTGGTGTGTTTTCATGTTTTACTCTCAGGTTTGCATACTAATTACAGCCTAATGGAAGAGTTGATTTCTTGTAAAAAGGCTGTTGCTAAAGTAGTTGCTGGTGCACCTAATGTAAGTGCATTTGTTTTGACGTCTTTTCTTCTCAACTCAATCATCTTTCTGGTAAATCTTTGAGAGTTGCTGAGCATTAAATCGCACCTTTTCTTTTTTTGAATCCACTGCCACTTTAAAGGCCTTTTTGTTTTTCAAGTTACTTCACATATTTGTTGACCCAAAAAAAAAAGTTACTTGGTGGTTTTCTGACAATTTTATGAGGTTTTAGAATTTATGTGGAATTTCAATGACGGTTTGTATTTATTTATTTACTTTTTATTTTAGAAGAGATTGGTAAATTCTACCATAATTAACTCACATAACTGTGAGATCCCGGGTTCGAATCTGGGACAAGACGTCCAACCTAACAATATCGATATTTGCCAATTGAGTTAGGGCTTAAGGACAATGGTGGTATTTATTATCTTTGTGTATAAACTCCATGCAGTTGTTAATTTTTGTCTAGATGGTGTCAATTCATACAAGTTCACCTAGCTTGTGCTCTCCTAGTATTTTTTATTATTCAAATGAAGTGGGAAAATATATGATAAAAAATGATATCGGTTAATGCCTTCATAATTGGAAACTATTTTAACTACTTATAGGTTTTCACGTCTTAAGTATTTTTCACCAATGGCTTTTAAGGCAATAGAAATGAGAATATGTTTTTAACACAACTTTTGTTATTGAGAACTAGAAGAACTAGCTGAATTTCCAAGAAGTGCCTAAGAAAATTTTAGTGTGTGTAGGTGAGGAGTGTCTGATGAAAAAATATCTTCCCCTGAATATCTTTTTCATATCTCTCTATCGCTTTCTTAGACACACTAACATCTTAAATAGTATAAAATAATGGTGTTGACAATGCTTGCAGGAGATCCTACTCGTTCTGGATGGGACTACTGGTTTGAACATGTTGCCACAAGCAAGAGAATTCAATGAAGTAAATTCTAGTTTTGATTTTTGAATTCGATATGTCTTATTCTGTTTGGGGAAATTGTTATTTTACCTAGTTGAACTTGAAAATATGCTATCACTATTTGAATATACATACCATTTGGCATTCAGATTGCTTCTTTGGGATGCTGAATATTTGATCCACATTCAAAATATCATAAAAATGAAAAGAGATAATAAATGAATTCTACATCTAATCTTGCAACTAGTTGTAGTCTAAGGGCTTGTGATTTCCTTGTACTAGGATTTACATTTATAGAACTTCCTCATTACTTTGACTTAATTATTTGATGCGAATGGAGGTAACATTTATGCAATAAAGGAATTGGTCTTCTTAATTTTGCTTCCAAAAGCCAATTTTTGACTTACTAAGTTTCTGCTTTGATTAAGGCACAAGAGTTGGAATATGAACGTACCACCTGGCCCTTCCTGTGTAGTGTTTATTGAGAATATTATAAAATATCTTATTATATTTTTTATATTATAGTATTTTGAGTTATTTTCTAGGATTAATTTATAATGATAGAGATATCTTAGAATATCTCTCATTATTATATGATTTGTTCATGATTTAAGATTGAGCCTATGTATCTTTTTAAATTGAGAATACTATTGAGTCTTTTGAATCAAGTCAACATAAAATTATTATCAATAATATTCAAACTCTTATTATTTTCTCTCCTCCTTTTCTCTAAAATTCCACAACCTCAACATGGTATCTAGAGCCTATTTCAATCCTCCTTGAATGACTCCGCCTCTATTACGTTGCCGAGTTCCCAAAAGTTTGGAAATGTAATAGTTTCTATTTTTTGAAATGATCTCCTTTGTTTCGACATTTTGCATTCAGTTCGCTACTGCCGCCGCCACTGTTTCCAGCAACTTTTCTGGCAATCGACTACTCCATCAGCTTCGTATCTTCTAGATCGGCCTGCACTCTAAAACACATCACCAAACACCGTCACATGTGCTCACACGTGCCGTATCTTCCCTCGTGCGTCCGATTCATGCGCAGCTGCCTTCCACCGCGTGTGACAGTGCATCCGATAGTCGTTTACGACGCAGCCTTTCTCATTTCTCTTGCCTCGACCTTCTGATTCCAGACCTTATTTTTCATTTTTCGAGTTACGGTTAAATGCTGTTTCTTACAAGATCTGTGCTTCTACTCATGTAGAAGAGGTTAAAGGTATCTGGTCGGATAACCGTTTACGACACGACCTTTCTCGGTTTGTCTTGCCTCGGCCTCACGGTACTAGACCTACCCTTACTTTCCAATTTTGATCAACGAAACATATGCTTTCTTGGTCAAACAGCCGTCATATCTCCTATTTTTGACTCATTTTCTCACTATGTTGACCGATCATGGTTTCGTTTCTTTAAAGTCACGCTGCTTTTTCTTTGGTGTTTGTCATGCAATTCAGTTCTTACTAATAGATTATAACAGTGGCTTATATTCCCATCGAGAATCATTCCGGTGTATCCCTTTTCTCACATATGAATTATATTAATGACGACTTCTTCTGTTGATGGTTATTATGACGGTGTATTTTATTTTCATGACCCTCTTTAGCTAACTAATTTATCCCAGATGCACTGGCCCCATCTTTGTCTCAGATGTACTGGTCTCACTTCTCTTTCTCTAAAGCTCACCTCTCTCTCTCCCTAAAAAACACCTCTCACTCTCTCTCTCTCTCTCTCCCTGAAGCAGATTCAAGTTTAAATATTTTTGGTCTTCCAAATGCAAATTTTTAGAAGGACGGACCTTGCTTTGTTCGATTTCTTGGCAGTAATTTCTCTCAGGCCGATGATCGTTTGAGCTATCTGGTTAGCCTATCTTTATAGCAATTTTCTCTGACTTCACTTCCATCCCTGAGTTGCCTTTTTATTCTGCGTAACAATACATTGTTTTCTTGTAACTTGAGGGGGAGTGTTAGAATATTATAAAATATCTTATAATATTTTTTATATTATATTAGACTATCTTGAGTTATTTTCTAGGATCAATTTATAATCATAGAGATATCTTAAATTATCTCTCATTCTTAGTATGACGTGTTTCTGATTTATGATTAAGTCTATGTATGTCTATAAATAGAGAATACTATTGAGTCTCTTAAATAAAGTCAGCATAAAACTATTATCAATCATATTCAAACTCTTATTATTTTCTATCCTCCTTTTCTCTAAAATCCTATAACTTCAACATGATCATCAAATCGTGATGTCTTTTTAAATTTGAAATGCTGTTGTTCATCTAGAACCAATAGATTTAGTAGAAAACGGAAACTGTCATACCTATATTGAAAAAAAAATCAAAAAGTTTTTAGGGAACTCATGAAGAAGATTAGCATATTATAGCAAACACTGCTGAATGGATGGTCATTCACTAACACGTTTTGGTATTGTAGTTTCCTTGAAGTTTCATATTAGCATATTACCCAAAATGTCATTTCAATATATGGCATTATAATTTCCTTGAAGTTTTTCATGTTTGCTGTTAATGAAGTTGTTGTGTCTTGGGACACAGGTTGTGGGTGTTACTGGTTTAATTTTGACCAAACTGGATGGTTCTGCAAGAGGTGGCTGTGTGGTATTATCTTCATTTTATCTCAATAATTTTAAAATAGTTTTTAGGCTCAATAGGTTATCATTCAAATTATTATAATTTTTTTGCTGGGGTGATCAAGGGTAATGAATAAGATGCTAATTTCTGTTGGCAGGTCAGTGTGGTTGATGAGCTTGGAATCCCTGTAAAATTTGTAGGTGTTGGTGAAGGCGTTGAAGATCTTCAACCCTTTGACGCGGAGGCCTTTGTCAATGCCATTTTTATGTAAACCAGTTACAGGCTTTGGTATGTACGACTTATATCCTTTTCATTCCTTCCATTCAAGTCTGAATTCTATTTAAATAACCTGTCATACTAATTTAAGTTAAATCCCATCTATAAAACTTTCCTATCACCTTTCCCCATTAAATTTATGATTACAACTTGAAAGATACAACCCAACTCTTTCGGAATCTACATCCCAGATATACTTACCTGTAGGGAATTTTGCAATTTGACGACTTATCCTAACCTATTAGTTATTGTGCTGTATTTTTAGGCAAGTGTGCTTTATTAGCTATTATGCATAATCTAAATATTAAATTAAGAATATTTCTACTGTCCACTTGGATGTGAGTTAAGTTGGGAGAGAGGGTTGTATTGTAGATCTTTGGTTCCATTTCTATATAAAAGAGTAAATTACACTGCCAACTCCGAATGAGGTTTAAATATACACTGATGTCCCTTTTATATTTTAATGACATACACTCTTCCTTTGAGAAAGGAATTTTGTTATACTTCTAAGTTGGTTTTGATATAAACAATTGTTTTATGAATATATATTTTATCCATTTGTGATTGTTAAGATCCTTAGCATAGAGTTTAGAATGCATACTGTCTATTATATGGGACGTTTGAAAGTGAAACAATTTTAGGCGAGGTTTCTAAGGTGAAAATACGTGTTTAAACTTCTTCTTTACCTTCGAAGTTCTTAAACTCGGTAATTAAGTATTTAAAATTGGCTGTCAATGACATTAGAAATGTTGTAAAGAGAGGAAAAGTTTTGCCATGAGACTTGTCCATGGTCATTTACCATAGCTAAGAGTCTCTATTAAAGATCAATATCTTAAATGAATCTCATATTTTGAGGGATTAACCCTTGACTCCCGATGGGGGATACCCTGGTGCACCAAGACAATAAAGAGGAAATTGGAATGTAATTTAAACTTCTCAGAAAAAGAAAGTGTAATTTATTCTAAAAACTAAAACAGAAAATGGACAATGACATTTTTGGGTAACTATAAATACCTTACCGTTGATGTTCCTTCCTTGCACATTGGCTTGGCTGTTTGAATCTACTCTTATTGATGTTCCTTTCTTGCACATTGGTTTACCCAGATGTATATGCTACAGTTCAGAATATATATTCGCAGAAGAGGTTGACACGAATATGAAGAGCAACACTTGATCACAGGAAAGATAACATTTAATCATTGAAATCATTCTTCAGAGGCAAAGTTTTGCAAAAGGTGAAAATGATTTTGGTGTGCGGAGCTATTCTTGCTTTGGAGGCAGCTGATAGTATATATTCCTTTCACATTGGTTGGCAGTTTCTGACATTGTGACAGAGTGATGGGGTTTATTTTCCACTCTTGGCATTGAACTCAGGGATTTTGTTGTGGTGCATGTAAATCATAGCAAAGAAAACATGAAGATTGAACATAATGTCCATCGTTTGTCAATATCTGATTATTATTATTGTTAATAATAATATGATTTTCTTTTACCTTTGTTCAACTTCTTCTCAATGAGGTTTCCTGTTTAATTGTTATTGTCTTCTAAAATTTCTAATCAGTTTTTTGGTTCATTCGATCTCCAGGGAACCATTGAGCTTTTCTGAAACAAACAACTATATAAAGTGTCATCGTTGTTTATTTTCGAATAGCGGACATATGAAAGAAAAAAATATCTTTATTTTCTTTTTTTACAAAAACTATGGTATGTATTGTTGTTTACTCTGTGAAAACATATTTTTATTTTGGCTTAGTTGTTGTTTGCTTTTATTTTTTATTTTTATCAATTTATATAATTGATTCTCCTATTTTAAAAGTCTACAAATTTGGTAATTCTTTCATATTTTTGAATTAAAAATTACTATTTAATATATTTTAAATAATAGATTAAATAGCACATACGAACTTTTAATTTAATTTCAATTAACGTTTTAGTCCTTTATATTTTTTTTTCTTTTTGATTTGCTCTTTTATTTTAATTTTAAGTGATAATTTGATATTTTATATTTTAAAATATCAACAATGTTATCATTTGTTTTACAAAAATTCATCAAAAAATTCAAACAAAATCTATAAAATTAATTATCATATTCAATATAATATAAATTTCATCAAATTTATAACTTAAATATTTAAATAAATTTATATTTTCATTCTTTATTTGATGAATTTGATGTCATTGGAGATGAAAATATGAATTTATTTGAATATTTGAGTTATGCATTTAATGAAATTTGTATTATATTGAAGATTATAATTAATTTTGTCAGATTTGTTTGAAAATTTTGATAAACTTTTTGAATATTTGTAAAAAAATAAAAATAATAATATTGTTGACATTTTAAAACATAAAAAATCAAATTGTCATTTAAAATTAAATTAAAGGACTAAATCGAAAGAAAAAAATAAAGAATTAAAACATTAATTAAAATTAAGTTAAGGGATCGCGAATACTATTTTCCTAAATAATATAAAATCATCTACATGCATTAATTAAATTACAAAAATAAAATAAAAAATTGAAGTTTAAAGTTAAGTTTTTAGAGGATTTTATTGTGATTATGTGGGTGTTAATCATTCTACATCAGATCATATGTTACGTTGTTTGAAGCATGTTACATCGTCTACATCAAATCATATCTCACGTTGTTTGAAGCATATCACATCGTTATTTTTTAGTTAAACAATTAAAATGAATGACCAAAACTGTCAAATTTTAAAATAGATGGATCAATTCCGTGAATTGATAAAAATAGAGGACTAAAATTGCAATTAAACTTTTTATATTTTTTAAAAATATATTTATTTTACTTTGATGATAGATTCTTAAAAGTGTTCTTAATTTTGATATTTTCAAATATTTTACCTGTTTATTAATACGTAAAATTTACACAAATTTTGAAAAAAATAATAAAAAATGTTTTCATACACTAAATGAGTTCTAATTTTTCTAATCATCTCAATAATATTCTTCTTTATTCGATCTACATCTTTTTTAAATACTATAAAAATAGTTTTAACTAGTTTTGACTTCAATTTAGTAGTTTATTTTATTGGTATAATTATGGTTTAAACAATTAAAAAGTTAATTTTTGTATATTCCTTAAATAATTATTGTTTGTAAGCTAACGATGTTAAATAGGTAATAACTTCGTCCTAAGATGAGCGAGATCGTGACAAGCTTTCAAAAGAGTTCAATTTCTTAGTTTGAGAATTATCTAGTTCTAAAACGATTAGTTAAATATTTAATGAATTAATTATGTAAATTTATTTCAAATAGTTGATTGATTTAGATAATTACAAAAGTAATTTGTTTGCTCAAGTTAATGGCCAATGAATAATTATGTAAATTTATTTCAAATAGTTGATTGATTTAGATAATTCCAGAAGTAATTTGTTTTCTCAAGTTAATTGCTCAATACAAACTGCTCATAACAATTATTCTGTACATATTTACTACAAACTGTTACATGATAGATAAGCTAAGCATGGAATATCAACTGCATTTATATATTCCAACATCAACAAAAATAATACCATAAGTCATAAACTTTTAAAAGAGATAAATTAAAGGTTTACAATATTCTATTTTTGACATAAAAAATTATCATCACAATTGATATGGCAGAGGGCTTAAAGAGGAGATTAACACTAGAACACTATACATGAATTTTTATTATTATGAGAATTGGTATTGGCCCAATTAATTTAAAGTATTTTGTTGTTATGACATGCATAAAATGGAACTGCAGAACCACCAGAAAGCTAAATGATCATAAGCTGGAAACTGGCATGTTAAAGAATGTAGCATGAGTAAGATAAAGCAAATTCCCAGTTTTCTTCAATTTAAACTCAACTGCAACTACTGTCAAACTTCTTCCACTCTTCACCACAGAAGCATTAGCTACCACTTCTTCCTGCAAAATGCATATATAGTACAAATTAGATTTATTCAAGGTTCATGAAGAGGGCACATCAACATACGAATGACATATTAGAGTTGGATTTCGCAGTTCGCAACAGGGATGCCACTTTAACATTATTTCCAAGAGCTAAAAATATATATTGATTTGGATGCTATAAAGTGCACGTGGTAACAGATAATGAAAAGAAATCTAGGAGTTGATTTCCAACAAATTCATAGCATCATCTTATTGACAAGTCTTTTTTTTTTTTTAATAATCAAAATCTAAACATTTTCTATATAATGGATTTTGATAGTTCATTTGACGCTCTAAATTGCACTATGGACCTTACCAGATTTGCAATTTAGAGGTGAAAGAGCTATCCAGCAATTTTTTTTCAATATTACGTATTTATTAGCTACAAAATTATGCCCATCCATTACATCCCAGGAAATTTAGACTATAAAATGCATTTCCCCCTTTTTGTCTGGGATCATAATCTTACCTATAGAACCTTTACTTGTAAGTTGATTTTTCAAGTTTTTTCAAAGAAACCAAAGAACCAGAAAGTATAACTCACCAATCACAATCTTTATGGATGCAGCTATCCTATTTCAAGTTTTTTCAAAGAAACCAAAGAACTAGAAATTTTTATGATTTTGTGTTTGGTTCAAGAGGAGGGATTTTAAATAGATTTTTAGTTATATGGAGCTCCTCCCCTCCCCTCCTAAAAAATAAACCAAACACATTTCCTCTAAAATATTCTCTCCCATCCCCTCCATCTACCTCCAACCAAACACACCCTAAAAGATTGGGCTCCTAATCACACTAAACCTAACAACAAAGCAACTCTCAGAGGGAATGCTAAGCAACTGAAATAGTTGCTTACTTTTTAATGTCCTTAACTTTTCTCTGAAGTTTCAAAATGTAGCTGAGGATTTTGAGTGAATAAATAAAATGGTACTCAAAATTGTTAGTTTCAGTCAAAGTCATCTTTGAATTTTACAAACTAGCAAATATATCCTCAAAATTGTAATATGTCAGACAAATAAGTCCATCCGTTAACTTCTAGCTTTAGAGGTTATTAATGTCATATCACTAGGGACTAAATTGCATATGAATTTTATGAGGTAAAACTTATATATTGCATTTGGATTTTGATGTGGCAGCCGAAGAGTTGTTATAAAATGCATGAATTCAACGTGTCACATAAGCTTATGATGGTGTGGGATCTACGTGGAATACTACATTTCATTTAAAGTGTCATGTCATAGCATATAACGATAGATGTTAACAAATGAACTATTATGAGTGACACATTACAATTTCAACTGTATTTGCTAGTAATTTGTAAAATTCAAAGTCTATTCTAACTGATGATCACAATTTTGTGTACCAATTTGCCTATCTACTCGAGGACAAATCATCATATTTTCCCAAGTAGCATATTAAAACATTCTAAAGGGTTGAACTCCATGCCACTTATGTATCATCTACTAATTTGAAGGAAAAGCAAATATTGCCATGGACATCATTACAAAGAATCATCAATGAAAACAAGAACTCACATTCACTGGAGTGCCAGAGAGGTAAGAAATGCTAACTTCCCCAAGAAAAAGTTCCTTGTCCTCAGGAACTACAGTTCTAGCACAAGCAGTTGCTAGAACCTCAACCAAGGACCCAACAGCCCCTCCATGCAGTGTTCCATAGCCATTCTGCAATTCCAACAAAGAAAATGAGAAAATTCCATTCGTCACACAGAATCATGTGACATTTGTTGTTTATATATCCCATGTTTTCAGACAAATTTTTAACTTTGAAACCAGAAAAGTAACAGATTCACTAAGACTGAGCTGGAAGCACTAAAGCCCCAATTGACCTAACTAAGCTGATTGAGTTTCCTTAGTTTAAAGTAAAGTATACAAGGTTGTCAAACTCGTATCAAAATTTCCTGCAGTTAGTAATACCTTGAATTCACACAATCAACACACCGGGAACAATTGGATCATGATCAGATGGTCTGGATTTCAAACTCGTAATTTGGATTTTTAAAAAAAGTCAAAACCTAGATATTTTTCAACTATCCAATTTAAATCCAACAATCATCACTGCACTAACTGCGTGAATGCAAGGATATCACAACTGCACAAAATCCATTTTCGTCAAACTCCTATGTCCATCCCTAAACCCCAAATCAGACATATCACACATATAACAATTTGAAATTGATGGACAAAGCACACGATATATTCACAACCGATATAGTCCAGACACATGTAATTACATTCAATCACTTCTATTTCTTAAATTATCATTGACATGTAAATGTTGGTAGTACCAGTATTAGTGTTTGTGTCAGTGCTTCAAAATTCAAAACTCAAAACTCAACACACACAAAATAAAGTATAATTATCTTAACATTGATCAACAAATTCACAAATCACAAGGTTCAAAATTACTACAGTGATCGGTTTCATCTCATAAGTCTCCAATCTAATAGTGTTCCAACCAAATAAACAAAACCATTAAAATCTAAACACAAAAAACAAAACCTCAAGAATAATAACAACAACATAATATATAAAGTAAAAAATGAGAAGAAGAAGAAGAAGAGGAAAAAGGGGTTACACAAAGAGGTGGTTTAACGATAACAGTGCAAGAGATTCTGCCACGTTGGATTTGATCGAGTGTGATGAAACTACGAAGGAAAGAGTCGAAGAAGCCTTCGGCGTTGCAGTTTTCAGGAATGGGATTTCGAGCACCCAAATGCTTAAGAAACATTAGTGTCTTGGAAACGTGTTTTGGGTCCAATTCGTTAGATATTTCAGGCGACTCATTTTCAGGCAAAGAAGGTTTGGTCGCCATAGAAAGTAGAAGTTCAGTTTTTTCGGAGAAAATGAGATTCGAAAAAATCAGAAACTTACGAAGTATGTATTAAGTCATCTCCGCATGTCAAACATGTGATATTTTTTGTTTCCAAATTACTCCTTCACTCGTACAATAAATATTCACACGAGCGAATAGGCTTTTGAGCCTTTGAATTTGTGACCATTGGTCAATTTCGTCTGAATTTTTTGAAATAGTCAATTTGTATCTCTCATGTATTGAGGGGCTAATTTATTACGAAAATTTAACATCGTAAAAAGCAAATACAAAAAATCCATCTAAAACTCTTAAATTCCTAAAAGAAAATAGAACTTCATGAAAATACAACTTTATTTTAATTATTTCCCATCAACCAACCTAACCATAAATTCCAACAAATTGATAGGATAAATTGTAGTAAAAAGGATTACTTTGTAAGAGGGAATTCAAACTTTATTAGTATTGTGCTATTCTTCACTTGGAGATGAGAGGGAATCAAAACTTTTTTTTTTTTTATGAAGTTATGTGTTTATAATGATTTTTATTTTTATTTTCTATGATGTTAAAATTTTATTATTAAACTAATCTATGCATAAGTTGGAGATGATACAGACAAACACGCTAATGTTTAAAAGGTGCATGTTAGCATGTCTAACATCTAAATTCGACGGAATTATATATTTGATAACGTTAACCATATTGATGGATAATTTAGCTATTTTAAAAGTTTTAGGGATGAAGTTGATTGATAGTCATAAATTCAAAGACGAAAAAGTCTATTCACTCATTTTTGCATAGATGTTAAGAAATTTAATAATGAAAAAAGAGATAAAAAATTATATTATTAAATTAATCTTTTTAATTATTGGTGTGCTTTCCACTAATATTTACACAAAAATACAATAATATATTAGTATTTGTGTAGATAATATTAATTGAAAGTGAAAAATAACATTTAATTTGAGACAATTTATTTTTTTAAAGTGACCTTTGTGTGTGTGAGAGAGAGTCCTTTTGAATAAATTATA
>JBBPBR010000007.1:42379699-42414435 GCA_037974775.1 Cicer pinnatifidum
AGAGATATTTGGTTTATGTAAAAATAAAATAAAACAGGTATGTGGTTTATGTAAAATTATTAATTATTGTAAAATATAAAATATTAGTTAGTATTATTTGAAAAAGTTTAATTATTGTAAATTTTTTTATGAATTAAATATTTGATTCGTCCTCTATAAATTGAATTTAATTTTAAAATTATCTTTGTTAGTAGTTGTGGTTAAAAAAGCTTATGTAGCAAACAAAATAGCGGACGTGATAGTTTGATTGATTATTATTAATCAAGTAATTAATAATTAAATAGAATAATTAAAAAATGAAATTAAATAATTAAATGAATTAAAAAAGAAATTAAATTAAATTAAAAGTGTTATATTTTAATCCCTCAAACTAGGTTTGAGGATTTGGGTTCTCACTCCTTGCTCTTCTTTCTCAATTTATCCTTGTTCTATGAATAAAAACAAATATTAAACTTAGTAAATATAAGTTATAACTACAAAAGATAAATATAAAAATCACATATTCAAGAAAAATTACTCATATCCTAGTGAGGGTATCTTCAAAATCGTCGTTCGGAGTTTTCATCAGTGTTAGAGATGAATATACATTGTTTTCCTATACCCACATTCAAACAATTGAAAACGAGTTGAGTTAGTTGCAGACAAAGATGATTAATGATTGAACAAAGAAGAAGCGGATGAAGATTTTAGAATAGCTAGGATTTTAGGTTGCACAAAAGAGAAGAAGAAAGAGAATTCATATTTTAGATTTTGTAAATTTGAGAATTTTTTATCTAGTCCTCATAAATATACTTAGTTGTCAAATATTTGATATATCACCAAGTATTGTCACTGTCACGCAACTCCTCAAATTGTCACATAAGTTTTTCTTTAAGAGCAACTAATAATGCATTATTATCACATTAGCATGTAAACATGCACTTTGTTTGATACTTCTTTCGTCTCCTAATATAAATAAAAATGAATGTGGTCCAAATTACATTCATTTTCTTTAACTAACTTTTACTTATACTATGAAATATAGGTAGTACTTTGGGTTATCTTTTTATTATTGTCTTAGGGAACAATTACTTTAGTGTACTACCCAAAAATTATTTTAATGAGTAATATTTTTAAATCCTTAAAAATGAAATTTTTTTACCAAATAAAGGGAAAGTGAAATGTTAATTTATATCAAGTGACAATATTGATGAAAGGCGAAGAAAATCATCCATTGATATTAACGTAGCAACAAAACAGATTTGTTGAGGGACAAGATAATGTTGATGGATGAAAATTTGATTTTAAAATTAAGAAATAACATCCATTGATCTGAACCATTAACATTAACATAACCGTGAATTGGAAAGAGGAAGTGGGAAACGAAGAATAAAAATGAAATGGGCCAACAAAGGATTCTAGAATACTGGTAGAAGGATGAGAAAGAAAATAACTAACTCAATGCTGTTATGCTTAAGGAAAATTCATACATTGCATGAGGATAAAAATGAACTGCCACAATAGGCTCAAAAGGAGGATATTGAAAAAATGATCCAAGAAATCCTAAGTGAAGGAATCATCCATCCAAGCAACAGTCCATTTTCATCCCCTATTGTGCTAGTCAACAAAAGGATTGGACTTGGAGGTTTTGTACCGAGTACAGAGCCCTAAATATGTGAAAGATTCATTTCGCATGCCAACCGTAGATGAGCTCTTTGATGAATTGTTTGGAGCTAAATTTTTTTCAAAATTGGATTTGAGATCGAGGTATCATCAAATATTGCTTGAGCCACAAGATAGATACAAGCTAGCGTTTAGAACACATCAAGGCCATTAGGAGTGGTTTGTAATGTCATTCGGGTTGAGAAATGCACCAGCCTCATTTGAATGTCTCATGAACGAGATTTTTTAACCCTTGCTAAGAAAGTATGTCTTAGTTTTTTTTTTTTTCACAACATTTTGGTATACAGCTCTTCATTTGCCACTCATTTAGAACATTTGGAGACTGTTACAAATTACTCCTGCAAAATACTTTATTCGTTAAACTATCCAAATGTTCCTTTGGCATGTAAGAAGTGGATTATTCAGGCCACGTTTTTTCAGGATCAGGAGTTGCAATGGACAAATAGAAAGTCCATACTATTATGCAATGGCCAATTCCTACTAATGTTAAGAAACTCAAAGGACTCTTAAGACTGACAGGGTACTATAGAAGGTTTATTAAAGGATATGCTTCTATTGCTAACCCACTAACAATCTGTTGAAGAAGGAAGGGTTCAAATGGAATCTTGAAGCTCAAGTGGCTTTTGATAAAGCTCAAGTGGCTACAAGAGTGGTACGAATGGCTTTGTCAGAACCAGAGAATTTGTTGTTGCAGGAGTTAAGGGCTATAGTTCAAGACACTACCCTCTAACATGCGCTAGCCAATAGTATGGTTCCAGAAAGCAAATACTTGGTGAAAGAAGGATTGATATATTGGAACTACATATTGGTAGTTCCAAATAATCCATAACTCAAAATTTGAAAGAGTTTCATGGTTCTCCAATTGGAGGACATGATGGTATTGCTCAAACACTAGCAAGGGTGACGACACAATTTTATTGAGCCAACATGAAAGAAGATATAAAAACTTTTGTGCAAAATTGTGTAAACTGTCAACAAGCAAAGCATGAAACAAAGGCACCTTCGGGGATGCTTCAGCCATTGCAATTCCAGAACAAGTTTGAGAAGATGTGGCAATGGATTTTATCACATGACTTCCTTTATCCTTTGGATATACTGTGATAATGGTGGTCATTGACAGGTTGACTCAGTACAACCACTTTATTCCCTTGGAAACTGACTATACAAGCAAAACAGTTGCTGAAGCATTTACGAAAAACATTGTGAAGTTGCATGAGCTTCCAAAGTCAATTGTGTCAGACAGGGATTAAGTTATCATCAGTAAATTTTGGCGAGATTTTTTTCAACTACAAGGCACTACATTAGCTATGTCTTCTGCGTACCATCCACACCATCCACAAACTGATGAACAGTCTGAGGCACTTATTAAATGCTTAGATATGTATTTAAGGTGCTTGACATTTCAAAATCCAAGGGATTGGTTCAAAGCCTTAGACTGGGCAGAGTATTGGTACAACAGAGCTTTCCATACAAGCTTAGGCATGACACCTTTTAAGGCATTAAATGCAAGAGATCCCCCTACCATAACAAGATATAATTCATGCCCACACGTAAATGCAACAGGCAGCAATAGATCCAGGACTGGGATGCTTTACTGAACCTTATCAAACAGAATTTGCATCGAGCTCAGCTGATAATGAAAACTCAAAATGACTTACAATTCCAATTGGGGGATTTGGTTCAAGTTAAATTGCAGCCATATAGGAAAAATTCAACAGCTCTAAGAAAAAAAAAACAGAAGTTAGGAATGAGTACTTTGGTCCATTTCCTATTACTGCTAAATTTGGCATGGTAGCATATATAAGTTACAACTCCCTGCATAGAGAGAATTCACCTTGTCTTCCACATTTCTCAATTGAAATTGTTCAAAGGAATGTGCAATGAGGCTTACTTACCATTGTTTATGACCACTAACGAATTAGGCCCAAGAATCCAACATGTAGCAATACTAAAAACTCGTGAGATAGCCCAAGGACAGCAGATTATGCAGCAGGTTCTGATACAATGGCAGAGTTTAAGTGAAGCTGAAGCTACATGGGAGGATTATGAGGATATCTTGTTCAATTATCCAAATTTCAACCTTGAAGACAAGGTTGGTTTTAAAGGGGAAGCGGGTTATTTGGGTCTTTGAGTGTCTGATGGAAATTAATTTTTCGAAATGCTTCACATATGAAAATATTTGATTCCTTTGGGGTCAAAGTATAAATTAATAAAAACTGGTTGCATCACTTTATAGTAGGTCAAAAGTGGACTAGGCTATCATGGACAAGTTTATATGACAAGTCCTAAATGCCCCCTGCAGCTGTAAATTATCCAAACACAAAAAATTCCCCTATACATAACCCGGAAATGAATGAAAATTTTATCATTTACATTCCTTCACCCAAATTCAAAATTGCAAAAGAATATAGTCATAATTTTTTGCAAGTTGAAGTCTTATATCAACTATGAAGACAAAAAAACCCAGAAGATATATACTGTTATCATTCAGATTAATACTTGAACCAAATGTCCAACAAAACCACAATAATCACCAAGTTCGATTAAGAAGAAATCATGGCCTCCATTCAGCACAGTGATGGAAAGTCACATCAAATGTTTAGACCAAACACACATGACATTCTGCTTGTAAAAAATAATCCCAAGAAAGTACCAACAAAATCATTCTGAATGTATAGATGTAATCATATAACCACTGTCAAGACCTTATTAATAATTTGAAAGAAAAAAACATGGAAATAACAGTATATTATGAAATAAAGCCCACTGGCAACAGGATGGTTTATCATGAGTAAAGAAACATAATGATAAACACTTAACAGAAAAGGCTGATTAATTAGTCAACACGTTTTTTATTTTTTGCTATCAGGACTTTACCAGCTATATCAATTCCCAAACGAGCAGGGACACCAGCATCTCGCTTGGGCACATAATCCTCGTCTTTGTTTCCATCGGACCCGGATGATTTAGAATCATTATCTGAAAGAAAAAGATATTGAATCAATTGTCTTGTTGACTACAATTAAATAGAAGCATGCTACCAAGGTTTTAAAAAATGGTTTATGACTGCAACCAAGTCGCAATATTAAAGATTGTGACGCGACTACAATTTAAAACCTCATGTGCCACTATGCAGCTTAAATGTTCCCATTTATTAAACTCCTAATTGATTAGCCGTGTACAATCCTATGGTTCAGCAACCCTCCTATAATCCTAGACAAAGATTATCAATTTTAAAAGTTATGTTTAGAAATTTACTCTGGTCAGCGGGGACAGGTCTCCCACGAAGTGACAAGGCAGCTGATGTCTTCCTAGGAATAGTATTGACAGTGCTTTTCTTCTTTGCATCATTTTCCGTTTTTCTAACAGCTTTAAAAGACTGCAAATAAAAGAAACATAAGATCCATGTTCCAGGTTGTAGTTGATAACTTAGCTCAAAACCAGATATAAACAGAAAAACAATAAAATTAGTATCTAATCTAATAGACAAATATAGAGTTAAGGTAATTGCAGACACCAACTGAAATAATTAAACTCTGAAGTAGAAAGTGTAGTTGTCATATATGACACATGGGGCATTTCAAAGGCTCCAAATCATCAATGTTCAGAGTTCAAGTGAGCAAAATAGAGATTTTTTTCTAAGGTAAGGTGACAGCAATTGAAAAGATCAACTCATTTACTCAAACGACGTTTCAAAAGAATCAAATTTTTGTTATGATGCCTATGTCTTGTCCATCTCATAATTATGGTGCTAGTTTGGATAAACTTTTCAATACACAATATAGGAAAATAAAAGTTGAAATGATCTTGTAATAATAATAAGTATTCTAACAAATAGTTTCTCATATGAATTAAAATCAACTTCTGTGTCTCAACTTCTCTGAATCTCCCTCACTTAACTTCTCTAAGTACCTATAAACAGGGTTTTTTGCTATATTAGGAATTAAATACTTTTTTAAGTAGAGAAACTCGCATATACTGAAAGTTAATACACACAAGGTCAATGTCTTCTATGATAGAATAACTCTCCATTTGTGGTTGTACTAGTACAACGGGATAGAGACAAAAAAGGACTAACATAACTAAAATATGGAGGACTCACTTTTGTTTCATTCTTTTACAGTGGAATTTATGCAATGAATGCAGGAGATCCTAGAATTAGTCACTCTTTGACTCCAACAGTACAGTCAGCACATTGAACCATAATAAAGTTTTCAACAAAATCATTTGACACTGCCATAAAGCACATTTAAAAGATTACATGTCCAAAAATTGAATGATAAAATGTCTTTTATATGCACTTTCACATTCAACTTATATGTATGTATGTGTATACGATGCTAATCAAGAACATAGCCATCACAAAGACCCAACTCACCGGTGAATAGATGCCAAACCTTCTTCTCTTAGCATATTCCACATAGCGTATGAGATTAGCATATGAAAGAAAATTCTGCCCAGAATCAGGACAATAATACACCTGCAACAGAAAAATATAACTCGTTCAATGATAGACATTCATAGAAAAAAGATACGTTGTTGGGCATTATTCAAAAATTAGTTTCCTTTCTTTCTACATGAATTTTATGTCAGTGATATAACGCAGAACTGGTGCTGCAAATATTTCCACTTTGATAATTCTGCACAAGGATAATTTCTTGCTTTTGATAAATAATAAAAAATTAATATTTGAAAGAATTGGGAAGGAGATAGAGAACATCTGATCAGAATCATTAGATGATAAGAAATCATCCAAAAAGGAAAAATTAAAAGAAAACAACAACAAAACTTAGTGGATGAAAATTAAACAAAGTTATTTAGTTTCTTAACATGTGATTACTTTGACAAATCAAACATGATAGCAAGAAGCAAAACTCTGGATCATAAGTAACAAAGGGAGTTCAGAGCCAATTATTTACAAGCTATCATAATCTGCACAATATTTTAAACAGGTGACAACACTACAAGTCTGTAATATACTTCCATTTTTGCTAGCACTTGCAAGTATGGTGGTCCATCATTGTTAGCTATCATACTAGGCAAACGTGCATTTCATAGATATTAAGGATTTTTATATCAAAGAGAACACACTGATTACAAAAACATCATCTTTATCCCAAAACAAAATGAAGCAAGTTAGCATTAATTATTGGATCATTGGATGTAGTTTTAAAATATCATGACTCATTTATGCCAACATTTGTAATTAAGGGTAGACACAAGATCAAAAAAATTTAATGCAAATCTAGCACTATCAAATATTATGGCTTATAGGAATAATGAATGCTATTTAATAGGCACATAGAAATAAAAGGCTATTCCACTTCAATGATGAGACTAATAAATCATAATTCAAATATAGAATTTCAAGTCTGCTGATGTGTATAATTTCAACCATCTCAAATACTATACAATGACTTTTTATACAATATATTTGTTTCTTTAGCAACATTCATATTTTCTTACTAGGCTATGAAGCATGAATACTTCTGCTTGAGGTGTTACAGTGTGACACTCATAAAACACGTGCCAGACACTTCTCACCAAACAAAAAAATATAGACCAGGACACAACTAAACATTGCTAGGACACCTCTTGGAAGCTTAGTCAACAATCAATGGTTTCTCGCTTCAAGAACACACCAATCTTATAACAACTTTCATTTTGATTTTAGAGAACATTTAATAATTTGCATTATGGATATTAAAAATAATCCTAAAGCCATTAGGAGCATCCTGACAGGGGTAGACAATGAAAAACTACATTTAAGTATTTTCAATTGAAACAATATGTGAACAGATTTTTCAGCATTTAATTAGCACACATGAAATTTACTAGGTAATTCGAAAAGCGTAACAAAATCAGCAGCATAAATTGCATTCATAAAATGAAATCCACTGAATCAGCCGCCATGTAAAAGATAATTCGAGACATAATAAACATCAATAAAAGTCATATCTTGAACATAATTACTAGAATTCAACAATTTCACCCTAAACATAAACAGAAAATCTAAAATAGATTTTTCAGTACCGTTACTTCCGAACCATCCCTTTTAATTTCTGTCTTAACACTCCATCCAGTCGGAATTGGTCCGACTTGTTCAGGTGGACTTTCTTTTCTCTTAGGTGCCATAAAACCAACAGACTTTTTTCCCGAAAAATAAAAACTGTGAAAGGACTCTTCCTCCTTCCACTTTGCTTGAAATATTTTTCAACCTAGGTTTTTTATAAGGAGACTATAGGAAAATGGGAAAGATTGCAAATAAAAAGGGGCCTAAAAAGCCAGAGGCACGCGTTCCGATTTTCTCACGTGCGATTGTCAACAATCAAGTCAAGGTCGAACGTTACATTTTCCTTAACATTTTTAACGGACAAGATGCATTGTACTAATCCAAATATCAATCATTAGCGGAAAGGCGTATGCATGGTTAACTATCAGGGAATTACATTACCAAAATAGGCCAGATTACCATTTATGTTAACAATTCACTTATATTCCCACCCAAAAAGCAAAAGTAAAGGGCAGAGTCTCTTGAAATCACCAATACAAATCGAAAAACATGTAACAATACAACAGCAAAACAATAGCGGGAAAATTCTTAAATATTAAGCACAAGCAAATGAACCCTACATGACCATGATGTCACCCAAGATCCTTATCCATTGATTAAAAGAAAAAAGTTTAGAATAATGAAGTATGAAATATAAATAGTGAAGGAAATCAAATGCCTTAACCAAATACATTAATAATAACTATAACAATATCTTGCCCCAAACAGAAACAACCATTAAATGCCGTAAAGAAATTCCGGTAATAATATAAAACTATGACGCTTTTCTTTTAAAAATCATAACACAATAAGCAATACAAAAGGTTACCTTTAGAGAGAGAGGGACAACCCTGGACATTATTGTCGTCTCATTTCCAATGTGAAATGAGCTTAGACGCCGTATAGTCCATACCGCTTTTGACATTCTAGTAAACTTCTCTTACTATGCTTGCTATACAAACAACAAAGGCAAATCAAAATCAAATCACTTCAAATGAGACCACCAAGGCAACACAAGAAACCATTTCATATTAACCTAGAACATGGTTAACAATCTAATTCCTGCTGCATAATACAATTTGTTCAACCAAACAACAGTACTGACTAGTGTTTAACATATGAGTTTAATTTTGATATACTTTCATCGTAAAAACATTTACATTATCAAACAACGGTAGAAACCCAAACCTGTCAAACAGCAAACCCAGCAATTGCAACAGTAACAGTGCAAGAAAAAATAGAGGAATTGGAATACATTTGTATATTATTGATGATGAAAGGAAATAGTAGTAGAGGGTCTCTCTAACAACCCATAGAGCCAAGCTCACTCTAGAGGAATATCTCACTCTAGCCTAATAGAAAGTTAATTATAGGTTTAAATATGTCTTTGGTCCTTGCAATTATAACATTTTTTAATTTTGGTCCTCGTAAGTTTTTTTTGTTTGGCTTACATCCCTGTAAATATAGATTCATTTTAAAATAGTCCTTGAGTCCAATTTCTGTTACAAAACTCTAACATCGTCAATATGTTTTGCTAGTAACCGTGAGTCCTAAGAACCCATGGACGCCCTTGACTTTTCTTGGAACCGGCCAAAGGTGGACACATGCTACTTTAGCGGGATCCATAGCTACTTTTTCCAATGGGATGATGTGACCCAAGTACTCCACCGACAGTTGAGCAAAAGAGCACTTATTTATGTTTGCCACTAGCTTGTTATCCCATAGGACCGTGGGGGTAGCCTCCAAATGTTTCAAGTGATCTTCCCATGTGGGGCAATAAATCAAAATGTCATCAAAGAATACCAATACATCCTTCTGAGTCATAGGCTTAAACACCTCATTCATCAAAGCTTGGAAGGTTGAGGGAGCGTTCGTTATGAAAGGCATTACCAAGAATTCATAATGTCCAACGTGAGTTCGAAACACTGTCTTATGATATCTTCCCCTCACACCCTCACTTGATGATACTCCGATTTCAAATCTATTTTGGAGAAGCATTTAGCCTCGTGCAACTCATCCAACAGTTCATTGATAACTGGAATGGGGAATTTGTTGGGAACGACTACCTTATTCAAAGCTATGTAGTCCACACACATCCTCCAAGACCCATTCTTCTTCTTGACCAAAATTACCGGACTCGAGAAAGCGCTATGGCTTGGTCTAATGATACGGGAACACATTGACCGGGCCCACTCCTTCCAGAAGATGGATAACATGTTTTTGTGGTCTTTCGGGCGGTAGGCATTGTGATTCTATGAAAATATCTACAACCTTCTACATCACTCCATTCAATTCTTGATGTTGTTTGGCTGTCAAATGTAGGGCAGCAGCTTCCGGTAATCGTTCATCATGCATTTTGTTCACATGTCGCATCCTTCCAAACCCCATTCCACTATAATCCTCACTAAACACCGCCTTGCCTACGTATTCTCGAAATGTGTTTTGTCCCACTTGCTCATATCGAGTGCCTTGTACTTCAACCCACTCTCCTGGGAATTCAACTCACATAATGCATTGTGGCTAATCGAACCACATACACCCGATCCTAGTCAACCATGCCACTCCTGATACCACATTGATTCCAGATGTTTCAAACACAAAGGCATCCATCAATAAGGACATTCCTTGAATCGTCACAACCAAGTCCCTGCACTCCCCTTGAGTCTTAGTGGCATATCCATCTCCGAGTCGAATCGTTAATTGTGGTGTTTCCACGACTCGCAACCCCAAAGCCCTCACTACCTTAGGTGAGATGAAATTGTAAGTAGCTCCACTATCCACTAGCATTCTCACTTCCCTTTGACGGTATAAAAGAAAATCCTTGCATACCAAGTAAATCCTTAACAAATTGTGGCAAAATATGCAATAATAAAAACAACTCAAAGGCCAGCTAACAAATACAAATACTCTTTCCATTTGATGACAAATAGCAACTAATGAAATAGAGATTTTACTCTTAAAACATGAATTAGATTAATTCTAGTAAATTGAAGGTAAATAACCCTAACAATGATGAAAAGGTTAACCCAATAGAGTATTCAATTCAAACCCCAATTAAGCTTACTATATAAACTCAACTAAGTAATTCATTCTCATTCAGTCACCAAACACAACAACAACAACAACAAACATGTGATGAATATGAATAATTGTTAAAACTATTATTACAAAAAATGCGCACATACCATTGGAAACAAACATCATTGGTTCGCCTTTTCCAAACGTTGTTGTTGTTCTAATGCATGTTGTTGTTGTTCCAATTTCCGCATAATCTCGCCGAAGAAAATGATGCGGCAGTGTAGTAATCATGTGAGAGATGGTGGAGATGAGAAACTGAGATTCTGTGTGGATGGAACATAATAAATCTATAAACCTTAATTTGATCTAATGAAAAAAGAAATTAAAAGGAAAAAATATATATATTAACACCAAAACATTATTTACATATATATTTCATTAAACATAGTAGAAACTGGGAATCAATTAAACAACTTCTATATAAAAAAGATTTGATTTCCTCTTGTATTCCAAAATATGGAAGGAAAAAATCATAGATGGCAATAAAGAATTAACAATGATTATATAGTAAAATCATAGTTTTTCATAAAACACTAAATAACATGAACCATTTGATTTTCCTTCCACATTCAAATCCTATGTTGATTATCGGTAAACTCACTTTTAGCTTCTAAATATATACAATTTTAACGGAAGATTTAGAAGTGAATAGAAAAATAGAAAGAAAAAAAAAATTAATACTATCTTAGGGAACACCAAGGTAATCGATAACAGCTGCGAGCGTGTAGTTACTGACCACTTGTCAAATAAGTTCATCGGCCGTTGTTAGGGTTGTTTGATTGGAATCATCCCTAACAGCCGTGTAGTGTTGGAGTTCTGTGACGCCGCGCCACTATCCTCACCTATTTTCATAATTTAATAATAATAAATTTACTACCTTTACTTTATTTATTAATTTATTGTTAGTTTTTTTAATTTATAATTGTTATTTTTTTTATCATTAATTTTTATATAAAATAATTTTTTCATATAAAATAATTTTTTTCATTGATACTTTTTCTTTCGTAATTGTTGTTACACAAGTTTTTTTTCTTCAAGTTTCTAGTAACAGTACTTTTTTACTTATTTTTTTTATCTTATTGTTTTAAATAAAAATTGTTTGTGGCAAATGGATGCAAATCAATATAATTTTTAACAATTTTAATTGTATTTTATGTAAAATTATCACCTTCTTATATTACATAAGATAATCGTTGAAGACAAACACCACACATATAATGTTGATTTTAATTACTCTTAGATAATATGAATAGGAACAACCAAAACACTTAATGATTCTCATCTTAATCTTGTATCAAGATTTCAAAAGAGAGCAAATATCCTTCTTCAACAACTTCAAGCAAACTTAGTAGAGCATTCTTGGCGACGCTTTGAACACGAGAATAATGAAATTTAAATTTATTATTTACTTTTATCACTTTTAATTATTTATGTCATATATTTAACATTTAATATTTATTATTGTTATAAAAATGTAAGTTTAATTTTGTTTTAAATTTAAATTAAAATAATGTATAATAATGTTAATCAAAATATTTAAATTAATATTTTAATTTATAATAAAATTAAATATAAATAAAATATTAATGTATAAATTAAAGTCGTGGGATCTAATATAATTTAATGAACTCATATTGAATTAATTGTTAGAGTAAAAAATGAATAGATTACTTTAAGATGGTGTGGCACAGTGTACCTATTTAATAATCTCATCTTGAGTTCATCTTTAAAGTATGTTAGGCAATTTTGCATGAACATGGGAGGATGAGCCTTCATATATTTAATATTGTTAAGGTCTAAGTTTTTTTTCTTTTATTCTAATCATTTTTCAACAACAAAACGTCAATCATTTTTAAAACTAACAAAAAGACTGAAATGATAAAATAAAAATATATAATCAAATCGTCTAATCAGCTACAGTATATTTTTATCTCACAATCAATTCAAACCTCGCCGTAAACACCAAACACCTCTATTTGAGAGAGAGTTTTGTCGTTCATTATGATCCTATCGAGTTTGAGGGATTAGTCTTTACCTACACGCAAAGAATAATCAATTTACACTCAAAAATGATTTTAGTGGTTGTTATTAGTTTTTATTGTTTAAATTAGTCAGTTTTTATAAGACACAAATCTTACAAGTAGATTGCACTTGAAGATTAAAAAACTAACATCTTATCTATGTTGTTTTGTTAGTTCATTTTGTAATATGTTATTAGTACTAAATTCATACCAATTGAAATTCAAATTTTTTGGAGCATATAGTGCTGTGCAAACGAAAATACAGGTATTTTCTTTTCTTTTGGAGCACATAGTGCTGTGCAAAAGAAAATATAGGTATTTTTTTATAATTATGTTACACTATTTTTGAAGTTTATGTTGATGGCTTTTTTAATAGATTTATCTTCATTCTAAATATGGATTTCGAATCTTATAAAATTGAGTTGAAGACTAAACATTTTGAAAAAGCATTGTTTGATTATTTATTTTATGACTAAAAAAAGAGATACTATTTATCTATCTTTGAGTGTTAGATACTAAAATTTATTTAGATACAAACAGTTTTGGAGTGGCTAGAAAAAATAAAGCATTTAATTGAGATTAGGCAAGAGTTATTATATTTTTTTCATAATCATGTTCATGAAGCACTTAAAAATGAATATTTTTTCGTAAAAGGTTTCCTTGTTGTTCAAAATATCATTTTTCCAAAAGCTCTAATTGTATGCATTTATACTTACAATATTTTAAAATTGTATTTGAGTTTAGTTTTATGGTATTTAGAATCATTTCTAAATTAAAATTATGGGGAGAAAAGATAATTGAGAAAGATAAGATAGAATAAATATTCTTTATTTTTCATCTATTTAATGTGTTATTCGAAAAATTAGTCTATATTATGGAGTAAAGATCATTAGTCTTATATTTGTCATACATTAAAATGTGTTGGGTTGTCTCAAATATTTTAGAGATCTTGTTTTGATCTTAAAAAACATACTTCTAATAAAAGAAGTACTAAAAATTCAAAAAGAATAATTATTTATTTAAATTGTAAGTAACATTAAAAAAAATTTATAAATAACATTAATAACATTAAAATAAAAAACTTCTAAATAACATCGAAAATATAATTATAATTTTTTTTTTGTTTTCAAAAGGTCTGGCCTTCTTGTTGTTCCTAAAATATGATTAGGTTTATGGATTTGGGTTTTTTTGTTTTGTTTTTTACCCCTATAGTTGCATGGTGAACTTTTCTATGGTAGTATTTTTTGAAGCCTTGTCCTACTCTTAAAAAAAATGTCATATGTTGTTGGTCTATCAACACCGATCCAAAGTCACCTCTGAAAGTACGTATCTTGTTAACATTAGCCAACAATCACTTAAAAATAAGAAAAAGATTGAGACTCAATTTACTTATAAAGGTGGCATATATGATGATATGAATGTTACTCACTTAAATGTGGTTGATCCATCTAGAAATATTGATCAATTTATTGAGTATGGAAGTGTGGAAAAATCCCATTTCTTATGTGTTAACGATGATAAAGTTTGATGTTTAAGCATTTTTATGTGAAAGATTGTTTAATTTCTACTTAGCAATGGAGGTTGAAAATAAGTTGAGTCATTCGAATTTGACTCAATAAGAATTTATTTGGCTCAAAACTTGACTCAAGTTTGATATAAATCTATTGTTTTAATTTGAACTTGATTCGATTCAAAGAGACAAACCATATCATATAATTCAAAAGTAATTTTTTTTATTTATAAAATATTTGACCTTTTAAACTAATAATTTAATTGTAGTTTTTAGATAAAATAATTGTCTAATTGAAAAATATAAATATAACTTAGGTCTTTGAAAGATTCATATTTTTAACATAAAATTAATTATCATTTTACTTCAAATAATTATTAATTATATGTCAATTTTATATATTCCTCAACAAAATAGAATTAATCATTTAATTTATTGAACATATTTTTATTAAATGAATTACTTATCATGCAAATACTAGTTTCATAAACATATTAAACCATAAAATTAGAGAAAAATATTATTTAAGTATTATATATATTAAATGAGTCGACCTACATATAATTCAAGTTCAATTTATAATTTTTGTTTCAAGTTTAGCTCATTTGATTTCATAAATCAAATTCAATAATTTAATTGTTGAGTCAAATCGAGTTTCAAATTATATTCAAGTTGATTCAGTTTATTGTCAAACCTTTTTCTATACTAATCTTGTTATCAATGGTCTTAGGTTCCTTATTAAGCTTGCCCTAAATAACTTCATGTTAATAATTATGTTTATTTCTTTTATTAAAACATTTCTTCATGTTTATTTCTTTCTTATTTTAGTTTTTTATCTTTTAATATATGAAGAAAGTTACTCTCTTTTTTCATTTTCTTTTCATTTAAAAATTGAGAATCATAAGGATTTTCATATTATTTTCTCTTTCTTTATTTTATTATAAATTATTAGTAGAAAATTCTAACTAATAATTGTTGACAGCTCAAATTGAGTGGCTTCTATGGAAGATGAAAATGATTGAAACATAAGCTTGGAGATTATCGCAAGCGATAAAATGAATGATGACATATGAAATAACAAATGTTGTATTCGAAACGAATTGTAAGCAAGTAGTAGATGATATATTCAAAGTTAAATTAAATTATAAAGAATATGGTTCCATCATTAGTGAATGTATATCATTACTTCATTTGTAAAACAATCAAATTTTTGTTAGACGATAAGCTAATAGTAGTGCTCATGCTCTTGCTAGAGCTTCTTTCTACTACGCTTCTCGCAATAATTTTGATTATGTACTTCTGTCTACTACGCTTCTCACAATAATTTTGATTATGTACCTCGTTGTATTATGTCAGCTATCTTAAATGAAATGTCATGAGCTTAATTGAGTTAAAAAAATGTATTATTATGACTAAAAAATTACTTTGATGGGGTAACCAATAAAATTTGGGGTGTAATTAAATTTGGGGGATGTATTCAATTGAGATTTGAAAAGTTTTTTTTTTCTTTGATCGAAAAGTATTGAGATATTCAATCAAGATTTTAATGTAATTCAAAAAAGTCTAAGGGTATTCAATTAAGATTCTTTAATTTTTTAAGCAAAATATAGAAATCTAATGGTATTCAATTACTATTTTATATAATTTATAAAAAGTCTTGTGGTATTCAAAATCTTATAATTTTAATTGATTGTTTTCTAAATTGGATTTCATGGGATTTTCTGAGACTTTTTAGTACGAAAAAAATATTTTACTAACTGATGAGGACCTAAAAAGAGGTAATTAGGAGATTTCAAGTCAAGACTTTATATTTTTAGTTTTATGTGTGTTTAATTTGAATTGTAATAATATTGGTTAAGTGGTGTAAACCCAATATGGGTCTAGAGATTTGGCCTTTGGCCCATTTTAGGAATTAGGTAAATTCTTCTTTAAATACCTTGTAAGAGTCTCATTTGGAAAATTTTGGGGAAATGAAGTAGAATTAGTGAGATATGTCTCCTCTTTGAGTTCTTGGATTAAAACTTGAATCTTATCGATGTATTTCTTTACCATTGTGGCGATTCCACATTGACTTATCAATCATCCTTGATTGTGGCGCCTTCTTCATCTTCTCCATCTAATTCATCTTTGTTTGTTTCTTTTCTCTTTTATTTTACTACTTTATCTCAAGAAATCACTTGGTTAGATCTTCAATCTCATGTGGAAGCACTCAAATCCACATCATTTGGTATCAGAGCTTGTCGACTTTATAATAATTTTTAGTTTTATTTGTGTTTAATTTGAATTGTAATAATTTTGGTTAAGTGGTGTAAGCCCAATATGGGTCTAGAGATATGGCCTTTGGCTCATTTTAGGAATTAGGTAAATTCTTTTTTAAATACCTTGTAAGAGTCTCATTTGGAAAACTTTGGGGAAATGAATTAGAATTAGTGAGATATATCTCCTCTTTGAGTTCTTGGATTAGAACTTGAATCTTATCAATGGATTTTTTTACCATTGTGGCGATTCCACATTGGCTTATCAATCATCCTTGATTGTGGCGGCTTCTTCATCTTCTCCATCTAATTCATCTTTGTTTGTTTCTTTTTTTCTTTTATTTTATCACTTTATCTCAAGAAATCACTTGGTTAGATCTTCAATCTCATGTGGAAGCACTTAAATCCACATCATTTGGTATTCAGAGCTTGTCGCCAAGTGGTAATATTTGTTCTTAATATTTGTTTTTAAGTTTTTGATGTTCTTAAGTTCTTGGAAATTTTGAAATTTTAGGTTAATTTCTTGAAATTTAATCCCTATTTTTGTGTAATTAGTTCACTATAAGTGTTATAGTATGTGTGGGATGGTATACTTTGATGATTTTTTGCTTCATTTTATATGAAATTCGAAATCTGAAGTTGCTGGAAAAAAATTCGTAGAAAAAAAATAAAAATCCGCATTCATCTTCTTCACTTGTAATTGTTTGATCCAAAATTTCACTTTCAAATTTGTTTTTGATGTTATTTCCTCCATACAAGTCCGATTCTTGAAATTCAAAAGCCTAAGTTGATTAGAAAAATGAGAGGAATTCGAATATGCAGATAAAATCTGGAAATATAAGTGCTGATAAAAAGTTATTATGTACAAAAACACTTTTGAAAAAAAGGCATTTTGAAAGAAAAAAAAATCCAGAATTGTTCTTAATGAAACACCAAACATCTTTTGCATTCTTCTTACCTCCTTTAGACATTGCAAATTTGATTTTAGTTCTCCCACATATTTGGATCACTTAATCATTTAATTCTAATTTTTCTTGTTTCTTTTATAATCTACTTGAGTGTGTCTTCATTTACCTAGTTTTTTTTTCTTCTTGTTTGTCATTTTAAATTCTTAGTTTTGTCTTAGAGTTTTCCTTCTTGAAACTCTTGTCTTGATAGCTTTTGTGGACTTGTTACATTGTGTTTTGGTTCTTTGATTTAGATTCTTATTTGGGTTCTTTTTAAGAACTTGAACGAGGAGTTTGAGTGGAAAAGGACAAGAGTGCATATTATTGAAGAAAAAAAAGGCATCATTGAGTGATATACACGAGTGATACATTTCTTGAGTGTAAACACTTAGTGAGTGGTGAGGGCCTTATTTTTTATTTCCATATTGTTCTTCTTATTTGATTGATTATTGTGATACTACTTGATTTGTTGTTTTTGAAATCATGAGTGAAAGTGAACCAAATTCACTTTCTCCTAAAATCACTTATCTTACGGGTCACTTTACAAAAATATTAAATACTCAAATGAATGCCTTGAGAGAAGAGTTTGTGAATCAAAGATATTGGAGATCTCATCATGGAAGATCTTCTCAAAACAAATATAGGTTTGAAATTGAGAAAGAAAAAAGATATAGATGTTATGATGAGAAAGAGATGAGGTATGAGAGGAAATTTAAAGAAAAAAAAAGAAGATGTGAAAATTATGTTGAGGAGGAAATGAGGTATGGAAGGGGAGATAGAGAAAAAGAAAGAAGATATAAAGATTATGGTGATAATGAAATGAGATATGAAAAGAGACATATGGAAAAAGCAACGAGGCAAAAAGATTTTGAGAGAAATTATATGAGGTATGCAAAAGAGAAAAGACACATAATATAAAAAGGAGAAACAAGAAAAAAAAGGAAAGTATATCATATGAAGAATATATTCGAGATTTTGTATTGGATCCGGAGTATGTGAAATATCTTTATGAAAATGGATATACAAAAGAGGCAAGAAAAGTAGAGAAACTAGTCTTGAGAGAAAAAGAGAAAATCAAAGAAAAGAAAGAGAAAGATGAAAAAAAAAAGTTAGCCTTGAGGGAGAAAATGAAAATTAAAGAAAAGAAATGTGAAGTGGAACAAAATTTGAGAGACAAAGAGCAAGAAATTGAGTCTAACTATTTTCCTAACTTTATCGATTCTTATGTTCAAAAGCTTGAAAATAGGTCTTCAAAAGAGGAATACCCACAATCCATTGAAGTTAAAGGTGATTGGCCAAATGTTTCTCAAAAGGATCCTTGTAAGAAAAATATTGATTTGAATCCTAGCAACTTTAGTTCTTCTACTACTACTTTAATTCATGTTTCTCTTAAATTGTTTGAAAAATTTCTTCCTCCTATGCTTGATAGATTTGCAAATATTCATGTTGAAATGCTTAACTTGTGTTATTTTCATAAGCCTAATTTGAAAGTTGAAACCATAATGCATCAAGTGTTTGATCCATGTTATTCTTCTAAACTTGATTTGAGAATTATGAGCCAAGACTTGAATGATTTTCTTGATAAATGTGTTGTTGTGCTTTCTAAAGTAACTTTGGTTCATGACAAAAATTTGAAGAATATGTTGGGATTCTTAAGAAACATTGGTTTGCTAACTTAAATACTTCTTGTGTTAAGAATAAAGTTAGTATCTTGAGATTTTCTATGAAGGGTAAATGTTTGCATGTGGAATTAGTTGATAGTTGCACTACTACACCTCTCCTTACTCTTTCTCTTAGTGACAAATATTTTAAATTTCCATATGGTACTCCTAAGTTGTTTGAGAGACTTGTCTTGTTTAAAAAAGAATATTCATTTGTTTATGATAAAATGAATGTCCATGCTCAACTTGTGCTTAAGCCTTTGGAAATACAAAGTAACTTCTTGTTCGTCTTTAATTCCAATCCAAGGAAGATAACATTGGTACTTAATGTCAATTTCAAGAGGTATTATTTCATCTCTATCTTGAAAACTCCTTATATTGGAAATGAATATATTGGATTGTTGAATGCAAAAAGTATAATTGTGCTTCAACTACTTGAGACATTTAGTGGTTTTTCACAATTTCCATTTGACCCTAGTGGTAGCGCTCACATTGCTCTTCATGTCTTTGACTTGTGTTTTTTTCTTCTTGTAGGTTATGATTGAGCTAAATTCGAGGTCGAATTTCTTCTAAGAAGGAGGAAATGATGAGGACCTAAAAAGAGGTAATTAGGAGAAAAAACAAAGAATATTTCAAGTCAAGACTTTATAATAGTTTTTAGTTTTATTTGTGTTTAATTTGAATTGTAATAATTTTGGTTAAGTGGTGTAAGCCCAATATTGGTCTAGAGGTTTGGCCTTTGGCCCATTTTAGGAATTAGGTAAATTCTTCTTTAAATACCTTGTAAGAGTCTCATTTGGAAAACTTTGGGGAAATGAAGTAGAATTAGTGAGATATGTCTCCTCTTTGAGTTCTTGGATTAGAACTTGAATCTTATCAATGAATTTTTTACCGTTGTGGCGATTTCACATTGGCTTATTAATCATCCTTGATTGTGGCGCCTTCTTAATCTTCTCCATCTAATTCATCTTTGTTTGTTTCTTTTCTCTTTTATTTTATCACTTTATCTCAAGAAATCACTTGATTAGATCTTCAATCTCATGTGGAAGCACTCAAATCCACATCACTAACACATTGATCTATAAGTATTCTCATTTCTTTTGTCTCTCTCTCTCTCTCTATTTTATTCCCATCTCCCTTTACTCTCCTCCCTCCATCTCTATCATCTATCTTTTTTTCATGTATGTTTACTCTTAACTCATGTCCAAATGATATTTTAAAGAATCATTACAAAGACAATATCAAATAATCAAATCAAATATTAATATCACTAAGTACAAAGCAACAACTCCATCACTTATCTCGAGTTAGCCATTTAGAGAGGTAATAGTCCGTCATTTTTGAAAGTGATAATCAATCCACCGTCAATGCCCTTCGTAATCGTGATGTTATTGCAAATGAGTTAGAAACGATTTTGAATTGTTATTATGGTAGTTACATTATATTTTAAATATATAAAATAAATTTTGTAAAAATTTGAATTTTAACGAATAAAAAAATATGATGTGAATACTATAGTAGAGAATAATCTAATCACTTCTATTATACAAATTCTATAAATTTAATAAAAATTATTCAAATTACAAATTACAAATGTGGATAGTTCTAAAAATCTATGTGATAAAAAAAATTGCCTTTTTGAAATCTTAATAATACACCACCTAAAAGAAGTTCTAGTTGCGTTATAATACAATACAACACCGTTAAAGGGATGAAAAGTATAAGCAGCAAGAGAAAAGAGAGATGAATAAGAAGATATTGGTTGTGGGAGGCACAGGTTACTTGGGACAGCATCTGTTACAATCCTATGAAACTCATTCTTACGATCTCTCTCTCGCATTTACCTACCACTCCACTCCTCTTCCTCACCCTTTCTTCGATGCATTTCCTCATTCCCTTCCTTTCCAAGTTGATTTGAAAACCGGCATTGGATTTGAAGCCATTTCCGACGCATTTGGCCAGGTTCTTCATTTCCTCACTTTTCCATTCTCTTATAACCTTTATTTCAATTGGGCCATCACAAAATTTCATTTTTATTAATGGGTTTATCAGATTCAATACAAAATGTAAAGGGGTTACCAGCATTAGAAGAAGTTAGATTTGTTACCAATTTAGTGTATATATATCTATGAATCACTGACACAGACACTAGGCACGACACGTATTCTGATACATAGATATGGATATAATGTGAGAAAATAGAAGTGATCTATGTAACCACAACTTCACAAGTGTCGGTGTCAAATTGACCTTCGGTTTAAAGTGTCGGTGCTACATAAGTATCCATTGTATAGATGAGTGTTTGGCTAGTTGACTTGGTTTTATAAAATTAATTTGTATAAATTGAGTTTGAATTTAATGTTATGTATGTTTGAGATAAAGTTTAGTGTAAATTTCTGAACCAAGTTTGATTTTTAATCACACCAACGTTTGAAGGTAAAATTTTCTGTGTTGTTAAAACATATTAAAATTACTTTTGCATGTAGGAAAATCAAGATTACTTAGCTGTTAACACTTGGTGTATTAGTACACATTGCAATGTACGGAGTAGTTATTCATAATTGTTATAAAAGGGATTTGATTCAACTGTAGTACTGGTTTTAGGACGATTTAGATAACTAGGTTTTTTGTTGCTGTTGTTTGACAGAGGTTTTGTTTAATTTCCTATATTAGCAGCTCTTATTTTTGTTCGTTGATGAAATTGAAATTCATTCAAGCTTTTGACATCAGGCATGCTTTTGAACTAATTATGGTAATGAGTTACAAGAGTTTAAGCCATTTATCCATTAATTAAATATATCATGGGGTTATTATGTTCTTAAATAGGAACTCATCAGAAGAAAACATAAGGATAAAGGATCCCGGGCCACTATTTCACAACTTCATAGAACAGTTTTTGTTATTCGTTTCATTATCGGTTGACTAATCTGTTGGTTTGTTGTTGGCAGCCTGATGTGGTTATCAATTGTGCTGCCATCTCAGTACCTCGTGCTTGCGAAATTGATCCTGATACTGCTCATGCTATTAATGTGCCATCATCCCTTGTAACATGGTTGCAAAGCTTTAAACAGAACAGTACTCTTCTCATTCATCTCTCCACAGATCAAGGTAATCACTATCGATTAAATTTTTCTCGTTGTCCTTCATTCACAACATTGATTGAACAAATCATGTTTTGTGGAATCTTTGTTTCATGATTATAGTATTATGTTTGTTATATGCATGTTCGTTTACACTTTGATTTTTGGTTAAATTGTACTATATGTTTCTTCTCATTAGTTTATGAAGGGGAGAAGTCCTTTTATAAGGAAGAAGACATTGCGATTCCAGTAAATGTTTATGGAAAAACTAAAGTGGCGG
Source organism: Cicer pinnatifidum (assembly GCA_037974775.1). Lineage (NCBI taxonomy): Eukaryota > Viridiplantae > Streptophyta > Magnoliopsida > Fabales > Fabaceae > Cicer > Cicer pinnatifidum. The sequence continues at coordinate 42,402,246 of JBBPBR010000007.1, forward strand.
CAGAGAAGTTCATTTCGGAAAATTGGCCAAACTTTGCAATTTTGAGAAGTAGTATCATCTATGGGCCACAAACTCTCTCGCCAGTTCCAAAATCTCTTCCTATTCAGGTGCGTGTGCAGTATGTGGACTTATACTTTGGCTTTGTTTGGATAAACATTTATCATAAAAGTGTTTATGTATAAGCAATTTCTATAACAAATAATAAAATAAAGTCAAACTATTTTCATATTAGCAAAACGTTTTTATAAGCTCTCCCAAACAATCTCACAAATACTTATGCCAATAGATAAGCTCAAAAAATAAATCCAAATAGACCCTTTATTTGAAAACTAATTCTTGTAGTATTTGGATTGAGGAAAATTGAGATTTGATGCTTGTAAACTTTGCTACATATTGCACCATGAATAAGTTTTTTCTGCATAGTAGATAATGATAGTGCTCTCTGCTAACCATTTTTCAGTCTGCAATAAAAATAACATTCCACCATTCATGGTTTAGTCAAGTAGAAAATCTTTGAATGCTTGTGATTTTTGTTTTTGTTGAAGAATAAAAAAGAAATTAGATTTTATTCTCTTTTATTTTATATTATTATGTTTATTTTTATTCTGTCACTATTACTCAATATTACTATTGTTATTTCTTTTCCTATATAAACAGCTTAGGGCTGTAGTAATAAAACATGAAAGTATTTTGTCTTTTACTTTCTTCATGGTATCAAGAGCTCTGGTTAGGGTTCTGTAAACCTTTCCATAACCCATTAGGGTTTGGCGCTTCAACCATTCCACAATTAGGGTTTGGCGCTCCAACCAACTGAGCTATGAGCTATGACACGAGTACCCCATGGAAGGTAGCCCTCATGGGTAGCGGCGACAACGACAGTTTTGATAAAAACTCAGAAGTAGTCAACAAAGCCGACAATTTAGGCAACACCCCAGACGGCAGTAGCAGTGGCACAAATGGCAGCGGCACAGTCGGCAATGGCAGCGGCCCAGGCAACCATAATGGTTTTTCCAACAACTTTTTTGGCCATGAGGGAACTTCTAATGCCCTCAAGGTTGAAATCCAGCAACTAAACGGAAAAAATTATGTTGAATGGTCCCGAACCGCAAGATTGATTTTAGATGGTAAGGGCAGATTTGGTTTCCTAACAGGAGAGGTGCAAATGCCTGCCACAACTGATCCGAATTACAGGTTTTGGAAATCTGAGAACTCTGTTATTATTGCTTGGCTGCTTAGTAGTATGGAATCAACAATCAAAAAACCTTTTATGTTTTTGCCTACTGCGAAGGAAGTTTGGGAGGCTGTCAAAGAAACATACTCTGATGTTCATAATTCTTCTCAAATTTTCGATCTCAAATCACGATTGTGGCATGCCAAACAAGGAGATAGAGATGTCACTACCTATTATAATGAGTTGATGACACTATGGCAAGAATTGGATCTATGCTATGATGATCATTGGAAGTGCTGTGAGGACAGTGTTTTGTTTCTTAAGAGACAGGAGAACGACCGTGTATTCATGTTCTTGGTTGGGCTTAATAAGCGGCTTGATGAAGTCCGAGGCAGAATATTGGGAAAGATCCCATTGCCATCACTTCGGGAAGCGTTCTCAGAAGTTAGAAGAGAAGAGGCGAGACAAGGTGTTATGATGGGTAAGTCACCTTCTGTTGGTGAGGTTGAAAGCTCTGCCCTAGTCACTAAGAATGAAGAAGGGAAGAGCGTTGGCAAGAAACCATGGTGCGAACATTGCAAACGTACATGGCACACACGTGATACATGTTGGAAGCTCCATGGAAAACCTCTAAATTGGAAGAAAAAGGAAAGAAACGAAGGTCATGCGCTCCAAGCTGGTACATCTGATCAAGATAAGCAGTCTCCTTCAAGCCCATCTCCTTTCACCAAGGAACAGTTAGATCAATTGTACAAACTTCTTGAGTCTCAAACTTCTTCTTGCTCTATAGCTCAAAGAGGTAATTTTCCAAATACTGCTCTACTTAGTGTCACTCCCAGCCATACTTGGATTATTGATTCTGGTGCTACTGATCATATGACTGGGGAGTCGAGTCTATTTTCTTCTTATAGTCCTTGTGCAGGTAACCACAAAATTAAAATTGCAGATGGCTCTCTTTCAGCCATTGCAGGGAAAGGTTCTGTTATTTTGTCACCTAAGTTAACCTTAAAAGATGTCTTACATGTTCCTAATTTATCATGTAATTTGTTATCCATTACTAAATTAACAAAGGATATAAATTGTCAAGCTAACTTCTTTCATTCTCATTGCACTTTTAAGGATTTGAGCACGGGGAAGATGATTGGCAATGCTAAGGAGAGTGGAGGACTCTATTATCTTGACAATGGACTCGATTTCAAGACCAACAAAAAACAAGTACCTGCTTTGAATCTATTTTTGTTTCTTCTAATAATGATGATATTATGTTATGGCATTTACGGTTAGGACATCCTAGTTTTCCGTATTTGAAACATTTGTTTCCTAAATTATTTTCTAAGAAGGACCCGTCTTTATTTCATTGTGAAACTTGTGAATTTGCTAAACATCACCGTTCTTCTTTTTCTACACAACCATATAAACAATCAAAGCCGTTTGCAATTATTCATAGTGATGTTTGGGGTCCTAATAGAATAAACACATTTTCTAATAAAAAATGGTTAATAACTTTTATTGATGATCATACTAGAATTTGTTGGGTTTATTTATTGAAAGAAAAATCGGAAGTTGGACAGGTTGTCAAAAATTTCTTTAAAATGGTGCACACTCAGTACCAAACAAAAATTCAAGTCTTCAGAAGTGACAATGGTAAAGAATATTTTAATATACTTTTGTCCGATTTTTTTCTTGAAAATGGGGTTATTCATCAAAGTTCTTGTGTTAATACACCCCAACAAAATGGAATTGCAGAGAGAAAGAATAGGCATCTTCTTGAGGTTGCTAGAGCTTTACTATTTGCAAATAAGGTTCCAAAATATTTGTGGGGTGAAGCTGTTTTAACTGCATCATATTTAATTAATCGAATGCCATCTAAAGTTTTAGATTTTCGTACACCTCTTGATGTTTTTCGAAATTATTTTCCTTTGACTAATGTCTCTGCTAATTTGCCACTAAAAGTTTTTGGTTGCACTGCTTTTGTTCATGAACATAAACACCTTGACAAACTCGACCCACGAGCAATAAAATGTGTGTTTACCGGTTACTCTCCAACTCAGAAGGGGTATCGGTGTTTTGAACCAAAATCAAAAAGAATTTTTGTAACCATGGATGTTACTTTTGTTGAAAATCAACCATTTTTTACTGACATTCATCTTCAGGGGGGAAATTTTAAGGAAGATTCATCTTTTACTTTTGAAAACATCATTACTTTAAGTGATTTAGTGTTGTCACAAAATTCTGAGACTTATATTGATGCACCAAAAGAAAATGCCCAAGAATCTAAATTGGAACTCAATCCACTTATGAATGAGGTTTCAACAGATTCGGGGGCAACAACTTCAAATCAAAATCACAATGATAAAATTCTTGAACTCAATAATAATGAAGGACCATCTGAAATGCCACAACATAATGATTCAGATAAAGAGACACAAAGCAGGTGTACTACAATTGACCCTACTTGGAAGGAAAATGTCTTTGAAAGAAGAAACCATAAACAGAGAAATGAAGGACCCATTCTCCGACCCTTCCAAGATTCTGAACCAATAGATAATCCAACACATCATCTTGATACAGGTAAGTCTTCTTCTATTCTTAAGAGTCATGTCGAGTATCCTGATATAGACCTTCCTATTGCAATTAGAAAACCTGTTAGATCATGCACTAAATATCCTTTGTCTGATTATGTGTCATACTCAAAATTGTCTTCTTCATTTGCTGCATTTACCTCTAAGTTGTCTACTGTAGAAATTCCAAAAAATATACAGGAAGCTCTAAAAATTCCAAAGTGGAAGGAAGCTGTTCTTGAGGAGATGAGAGCTCTTGAGAAGAATCAAACTTGGAGAGTCATGACGTTACCTACAGGAAAGAATACTGTTGGCTGTAAATGGGTATTTACTGTGAAATATAATTTTGATAACACAGTTGAAAGATACAAGGCACGCTTGGTTGCTAAAGGGTTTACTCAGACATATGGCATTGATTACTCAGAGACTTTTGCTCCCGTTGCCAAATTAAACACTATTAGAGTTCTCTTGTCCTTGGCAGTGAATTTAGATTGGTCTCTTAACCAACTTGATGTAAAGAATGCTTTTCTGAATGGTGATTTGGAGGAGGAAGTATACATGGATTGCCCACCTGGCTTTGAAGATAAATTTGGTTCAAACGTGTGCAAACTACAAAAATCCCTTTATGGTCTCAAGCAATCTCCAAGGGCTTGGTTTGAGAAATTCACTCAGTCGGTTAAAAGGCAAGGATATATGCAGGGACAATCAGACCATACTTTGTTCATGAAGTTCTCTGATGTTGGTAAAATTGCAATTCTAATTGTATATGTAGATGATATTATTCTCACAGGAGATGACATTGTTGAGATGGAAAGATTGAAGAAAAATTTAAAAAAAGAATTTGAGATCAAAGATTTAGGTGCGCTTAAATACTTTCTTGGTATGGAAGTTGCTCGCTCAAAGAAGGGAATTGTTGTTTCTCAAAGAAAATACATCTTAGATCTCTTGGAAGAAACTGGGATGAGTGGGTGTAAACCAGCAGATACTCCTATGGATTTAAATGCTAAACTTTGGGAGAAAGGCAGTGTTCCTGTAGAGATTGGAAGATACCAGAGGTTAGTTGGCAAACTTATTTATCTAGCCCACACAAGACCTGACATCGCTTTCTCTGTGAGTGTTGTAAGTCAATTCATGCATTCTCCCTATGAAGAACACTTGGAGGCAGTTTATCGAATCTTAAGGTACTTGAAATCCAATCCTGGAAAGGGTTTGTACTTCAAGAAAACTAATGACAGAGAAGTCTCTATATTTACAGATGCTGATTGGGCAGGATCAATTACTGATAGAAAATCCACCACCGGATATTGTACCTATGTTTGGGGAAATTTAGTTACTTGGAGAAGTAAGAAACAAAGGGTTGTTGCTCGAAGCAGTGCAGAAGCTGAATTCAGAGCAATGGCTCAAGGAATTTGTGAACTTTTATGGATTCGTAAACTCTTGGGCGAACTGAAAATGAAAGTTGACTCACCCTTAAAATTGTTCTGTGATAGCAAAGCAGCAATAAGCATAGCTCACAACCCTGTACAACATGATAGAACCAAGCATATTGAGATTGACCGCCATTTCATAAAAGAAAAAATTGATGCTGGAGTTATATGCCTACCATTTGTGACTTCCAATCAGCAAACTGCTGATATCTTGACAAAAAGTTTGGCAAGACCCAATTTTGAGCGACTTATAGCCAAGTTGGGCATGACAGATATCTATGCACCAACTTGAGGGGGGGTGTTGAAGAATAAAAAAGAAATTAGATTTTATTCTCTTTTATTTTATATTATTATGTTTATTTTTATTCTGTCACTATTACTCAATATTACTATTGTTATTTCTTTTCCTATATAAACAGTTTAGGGCTGTAGTAATAAAACATGAAAGTATTTTGTCTTTTACTTTCTTCAGTTTTATTTGTTTTTGCTCAACCCTTGTTGCAAAGATTATACTTGTCCATTATAGTATTATTCCCTATTAGGTACTTCTTCTGCTACTCACTTGACAATAGGCTATGTCCTTGTGAAAGATGTGCCTATGGAGGAATTTATGATTACTTAGTGCACGATTGAGCTTATCAATATTTTTTTTATAACACATGACGTGTGATATACTTTTACTGACTAACTACTGCAGTGGATGGATGGTGCCCTTTCTAAAAGAGAAAAAGTGGAGTTCTTTCATGATGAGTTCCGTTGTCCGATTTATGTTAAGGATCTCGTAACTATCATACTAGCTTTAACATGCCAATGGATATCATCAGGTACAGAACTTTTTTAATAAATAAGCTCATATATATCGGTTAGACTTGCATATGATGTGAAAGAGTTTCTTAATGAAACGGATTTTCTGTTAGACCTCTTTTAAGGTTGCAAAACACAAACACAAATCCAAATACTATTTATTCTAAAAACTTATTCGAGAAGGTTAATCCTTATCTATGAAAATTATTTATATCCTAAAACCAAATTAAAATTATGTATCAGTTCATTTTCTTTTAAGTTAAGAATTCTTACAACTGTCTCCTCTTGTTCTTCTAATTAAGATTTCATTAGGTTCTTCCATCTTCCACTTTGTCATGTTCTTTTTAAACTAGTTTAAAAGGCATCTCAGATTTGCTTTCATGATTTGATATCCGATTCTTGTCACAGAGAGCAAGCAAATGCAGTTGTTACTTAATGTTGGTGGACGCGATAGGGTATCACGTGTTCAAATGGCTGAGGCTGTCGCACAATTTAGAGGGCATGACACCTCATTAATCAAACCAGTCTCTGCTTCATCGGTACGCGTTACGCTTCATTTATCACAAATTTTGTGATGCGGGATCAATTTCTTGCTTTCTTTCTTAATCTGCATTTTCTGTGTATTCACGGGATTATTAACCTCAAATGTTAATCCTTAATCAAAGATTCAAGTTATTTGTATTCACATTTAATGTCATAGCCGTCAAAGCTTTTAGTTTATCTTTTGATCTTTATTTTGACGTGTTAAGTTTTTGATATATTTCAGGTTGACAGAGGTGTGAAGTCCCCAGCAGACATATCTATGGATATCACTAGATTGGTTCAAACACTTCAAATTAATCCTGTTTCGTTTAAAGATGGCGTTAAGTTAACGCTTACAACTGAAGCTAAGCGATGATGCAGTGATGCAGATGTCATATAAGGCTTCCTTGTTAGTATTTGAGTATTGCTGCACACCATTAAAAATGACATGAGCTCTTACATCATTTAGATTGTTGTAAAATAAATCTATGTAAATTCTTGAAAAAATCAAGTCAACACATTTTGTTGGAGCTTCAAGGAGTTGGCCAATGCCAAGTAGTAAATCAACAAGTTGGTTTGGCTTTTCAACTGTGAGTTCCAAATAATTTTGACATCTACCTTTACAAAATAAATGTATATTTTCATGTATGCTGACACACTTTTTCCATCATTCCATGTATTTTTGGATGAATTTCATTTTTTTTTGGCAAGTTAAGAGTATATGTTCTATCCCTGAAAGATAAGCTCGGTTGTTTGGGTTAGGACACCTAAGAAATGTTACGTAGGAGGTCTAAAGTTTGATATCTACTTGTAACAATTCTCCCTCTCCCTAACAAATTAACCACTAATACTTGCATATAACTGAAATATATAAATAAATGCGTCGAGTGATGGCAAAATACCTGTGTTATTATTGTAGGAGTTATATTCCAATTGCTAAATTTAAGAAAGTATTGTTACCCTTCAAATTTTCTGTGCCATACTTATCATTAGGCTTGAAAATATGTTGCCTTGGCTTTTAATCTTAAATTTCTAGTAATAAGTTGTGTGTTTCGATTAATTTATTTTGATGGTAAAATGTATTTAATCAAAAGATTATATTGCCAACAAAAAATCATTTTCTAAAACAAATGTTTGTGTGTCTAGCAACAGAATGATCAGAATGGATGATTATTACATATACTACAGTTCTTGCTTTCCTCACACATAAGCAAATTTGGTCCAAAGAATGAACTTTGTGGCCAAGATTAAGTAGGAGGAAGATTTTCGATTAGTTTTTCATTTTAATAAAAAGATAGGCCTATCCAATAATTTTGTGGCCAGGATTATACTATGAATCCATTCTTTCCATTCCACTTTCTCCTCTCACTAATGCTGTCTTTGGCCAATTTCCTAAACAGTTAAAAAAAATGTCTTCCTTTATTGCCCTTCATACCCTGCATGGCTCTCTTCATCAATCCAAGTTCCTAGGCCAAAACAACCTCACTCATTTTTATCCTCACAGCAATAAGACTTCAAACATTCACACCAAACCAACCTACATAACATGTGCCAAATTTGATATACTGCAAATCATGGGAGGCAGAGGACTCTGCAAAGGTGAAGAAGGTCTTCAAAAGGAGCTAAAAAGAGAAGTTGGTTTTGATGATCAAAACCAACCACCTTCAGAAACAAGTGACAAAGAACAAAGAGACTCAAAAAGTAACATAACACTGTCCTTTGAAAGTGTTGCAGAAGAAGGGTTTGAGAAAGAGTTGATGGGGTTAACTGGAGGGTTTCCTGGTGGTGAAAAAGGGTTGAAAAAGTTCATTGAAAAAAACCCTCTTCCAAAACTTGGTGGAGAAGATAAAAGGTTGAAACTTTCTTTGTCTGAGAAGCCAAAACCCCCAGAACTTCCTCTGCTACTTCCAGGAATGATTGCTATTGTGAAAAACCAAAACAACCCTTATTATATGTACTGTGGTATTGTTCAAAGGATCACTGATGGAAAAGCAGGAGTACTGTTTGAAGGAGGGAATTGGGATAGGTTAATCACTTTCAGGCTTGAGGAACTTGAGAGAAGAGAAAAAGGACCTCCTATGAAGAATCCCAAGTCATGTGTTCTTGAACCATTTCTTGGAAAGAAATCTTAGTTCGGCTCTATGTAGCACTGACACTTCAAATTGAAGACATGCCTATTATTTGATACCCGACACATGTAGTTACATTCAATTACTTACATTTCTTAAATTATTATTGGTGTCTATGTGTGTTGTATCTGGTTTATGGCTGAGTCGGTGCTTCATAGGTTCAACTCCTTGTTGTTATTTGCAACAAAACTTGTTCACTTTTGTATCATACAGATTTTTCTGACAATTAAATCTTAGACGAGTAATAGTATTTTCATGGCTATTTCAGTATATTGTTGTTAAGTAACACTAAAAGCAAGTGAAACAGAGCCATCAAAGATGGATATGGATGAATCACAGTCAATGAAAATAATTTACCAAACAAAAATTGACAAGTTCTTTGAAGCTGAAGAGAGAGGAGCCTTCCCTCATGTTGTTGTGGATGTTAGATTAATTTACTAATCTAAAGTGTTGTATATTACTCATGATCTTAGCTTTAACCAAAAATGTTCCAATCCAGTTCTGTTCTAATTTGGACTACTTTTATAATTAATGTATTGAAGATTTCAACTAAAAAATCACTTAAAATATAACGAGAGTTTATGTAGTTTGGTCGGTGAGTTAAGGGTCACCGAATAAACTATAAACTATGATCTTCCTATAAAAAATGATGGCTTATGTGGGGGAGTACTAAAGGGAGTTAGTTGAATTTCCAAGTAATCTTTTATTTTTTATATTTTTTAATTTGTATTAATTAAATATTTTATTTTTTATATTTTTTTAATTTGTATTAATTATATCACTATCTTACTCCTTATGTACTCCTTATGAGGCGGAGTATACACCATAAATTTATACTTCTAATCGGGTTTTGTGAGTCATTGGAAATTTAAATATTTTTAATTTTTAATTTATTGTGAAACACAAGTTTGTTGAGTACTCTTTGTTACTGCGAAAAGGAATTGCTGTCAGAAAGGAACAATATTCTATGTATACTTTTTTAATATATATTCTGTATACTTTAGTAGTTGATATTTTAAGTTCCCTTTTTGATAATTTTATGTCAAAATAAAAAGTAGAAGATTTAGAGAGTGAAAGCTACTCAAAAGAACCACATGAATATCTCATCTCATTATTATAAAACGAAATAACTCATGATCGCATCGCATGTCATCTGAAAAAAGACTTTTTGACTGGAATTAGGAAGATTCAAATGAACTACTGTACTTTTATAAAAGTTACGGCCAGTAATTTTTACAATAAAAAATTATGGTAATGTGTTGTTTAATAAAATTTACTTTTAAAATTAAAATAAATAAATTTTGGTTTCACGGTGTCACCGTGGTAAGTGGATGCTTGAAATTGTTGCATCACAAAATGACAGTAGTTTGAACATTGGAACGCGAGATTATCTAACAAAAAGCTAAATCTATTTTACCTAAGATCCAATTTTGATGTTACAATTGATGATTCGGAATAAATTCTAGGACCAATATCACCATCAATTTTAATAACAACTCATCATATAATTCCAATTTCCAAAGTTCACATATTACATATAGTTTGCATTTTGCAATTGCATTGCTTCAACTCGACGCTCACATCTTATCCTCTCCCTCAAACTATTCATCTTCATTTCTTAAGTATCAATCAAAATGCCGAACCTAAAAATCCCGGAACATCAAGTAGCCGGTCACCAAGCAAAAAACGGAGTCCTAGGTCCACTGATAGACGACACTGGAAAATTCTACAAACCACTCCAAAACGACGAGCGCGGTTCCCACGAACTTGCTTTCTACACCTCCCTAAATTCCGAACCACGCATCCCCTCCAAAATCCTCCATTTCTTCCCTTCTTTTCACGGCACTCAGATCCTCCACGCCTCCGATGGTTCCGGCCTCCACCCCCACCTCGTCATGGAAGACATCGTCAGCAACTTCACCAACCCCTCCGTCGTCGACATCAAAATCGGTTCACGAACTTGGCACCCACAATCCTCCGAAGATTACATTCACAAATGCCTAAAGAAAGATCGAGAATCTTCGACTATCAAATTAGGGTTTAGAATCTCCGGGTTGAGATCTTTGGGTTCCAATAATCAACTTTGGCAGCCTCATAAAAAGTTACTTATGGATCTTAATTCCGAGGAAACGATGTTGATTTTGAGGAAATTTGTTTCTTCGGATGGTGATTCTGATGAGCCTGATTGTGTTTTTGCTTCTAGGGTTTATGTTTCTGTTTTGGAGGAATTGTTGGAGTTGAAGAAATGGTTTGAAGTTCAAACTATTTATCATTTTTATTCTTGTTCTGTTCTTGTGGTTTATGACAAGTTAAGTGAAGAGAAGAGTGCACGTGCTGCTGTTAAGCTTGTTGATTTTGCTCACGTGGTTGATGCTAATGGTGTTATTGATCATAATTTTTTAGGGGGTCTTTGTTCTTTGATTAAGTTTGTTAAAGATGTTTTGGATGGTGTTTCCGGTGATGGAAAATGAACTGTGAGTGAGAACTTGGATCCTCTGTCGTAGTTGCATGATGTAATTTGATTAATAAGATGACAGAATGAAATCATGCTTTAATTTCAATTTTGTTAGGATTAATAAAATGTGCTTACGTTCAAACTAAAATAATTGTTAATTGTTCCAAAGTAACCACATTAATTATTTATCTATTAAATATACCTTTGATGTGTTCTAAGATATTTGATGACATAGCTTAGGATCTTGACTAGGACTTACTCGTGTTATTCTACGCTTACTACTCAGTGAGTATACTATGTGATTGTTGTGTTTAATTTCTAAATGTGATCATTGTGATTGTATTTGATTATTGATATGAATGTCTAAAAAAAACTAATTTTGAAATGACTTGAGGCTCAACCCATGTCAAGAATGGTGTTTTATCATTATTGTGCACTATAAATTGAAACAAGGCGAGAATGGTCCAAACTATAGAGTGACCTTGATGATACTCATTGTCATGAAATGAAACGCTTAACTCTTGTGGGGTGAGGATAGTGTTTATATGAGTTTATTCATCTATTATATCTTGGTCTATTATCGTGTACTAAAGACGTATAAACTTTCGCGTTTAAAGATGTTGGTGGCTTCAAATGAGTGTTATCTGTCGACTGCATCTTGTGCTTGGTTAAATAAAGTTAGTGTTGGTCTTAATTTTTATTTGCTGTCTTAATATGTCTTTAATGTAATTTTCACCGTACAATCACAATATAATTGTGTTCAAGTACATTTTTTGACTGAAGATACAGTTCAGAGATACGTTAAATAAGATATTAGGACACTGATCCTTATTCCTTGTAATTATAAATAGGTGTTATCTGAATGTTGGGTTTCGCTATAAGTTTAAAAAAAATATGTATTTTTAGTTCTTTTATTCTTTATTTTGTAAAAAATAAATTTTTAGTTTTTTATTTTTAAATAAATTTTTTATCCTCCTATTAATAAATTCTTGGATTTTTTGTCTCTACTGTTTTTTGAATATATGATATTCTGACGTGATAGTTAGATATTTATGAATTGGATAAAATAATTTATATATTATTATTGTAATTAATTTTATTATTTATTTTATTTATGTATT
>JBBPBR010000007.1:42422197-42440259 GCA_037974775.1 Cicer pinnatifidum
TTTTTCATTTGTTTTTTTTTTACTGTTTTTGAAAAAAATCAGAATATAAAAAAATCTATATTGAGAACTATAAAACTAATCTTTATAATTACTTTTCTTCTAAAATAATTTTCATTACATTAAACAAATACAAAACAATTTCAGTTTTGTTTTAAAATGTCTACTAAATAACTTCTAAATTATATCAACATCAAAATCACTTTTTTAATAATTTGTAATAAAAAAAATTTAAATATATATTTTTTTACAATTGACTTTTAATATTTAACATAACTTTTTTAATTTTTGTATAGTACTTTTAATAATAATTTTTTTTAATTACAAGAGTTGAATTTTTTTTCTTCAAAATATGAGTACTCCATGTCAGCGCTTAAAGTAAGAATTGAGTTTAATTAATTACCGGTTGAAAATATTCACTGAAGAAAACGACGGTGCATAAGTCATAACATAGTAGTAGCCACACATCCTTGACAATTTTGCCAGCAATTAATTAAGCTTTAGCTTAGTAGTAGCGTTCAATTCAATTTCAACTTTCGTCACACCAAGGGAAAAAAGTGTGACAGAATGTGGAAATTCACACGCTTCGTTTCCGCTTGCCAACTTTCCCGATCGCGCCGTTTCTCCACCGCGATTCCCGGTCCTTGCATTGTTCATAAGCGTGGTGCCGACATCCTTCACGATCCATGGTTCAATAAGGTCTCTCTCTCTCTTAAAACTTCGAATTCAATTTAACTTATTTGGTTTTTGAAATCTATGATGCACGCATACTAATTCATACACATGACACAACCCTGACAATAGTAATAATTTGAGAAAATTAATTAATTAAATTTTATCAAGGTGCGGGTGACACAGAAATGTGTTGGATACTGGGACACACCTTAATCAGAGGTGTCGAAGCTATAGAGTTTGAAATTACTTTTTTTGGTACTATTTTTATGACTAGTATTTTTTATTTAGTAGTTTATTTTTGATTTGGTTTTGTTTGATTTGATGAGTGAAAACATTAGTGACTGTTGACTCAGTTTTTTATTGTTGTAAAGGTGGGTGGGTGAGGTGCAAACACGAGTGACTGTTGAATCAGTTTAATTATAGTGTAGATTACTGCGAATTTCTTTTTGCTATGGAAACATTTTACTTTTGTTAATTAATGTTATATGTGAAACATTAAAGCTAATTTCTTTTTTTGGCCGAATAATTAATAGAGGAAAAAGCTAATTATTTAATGTTGAGTATGTGTAAGTAACTGAATGATGCTTCTAATGGCCGTGTGTTTTACATAATCTTGTGGATGATGTCAATTGGTTATGGAAAACTTTCTTTAAGGTTGTTCTTAAGGATCCTTGAAATCAATGTTGGTTTTAATTTTGTTATTAAAATTTTGGAATGCAGGATACTGGGTTTCCTTTGACTGAAAGGGATAGATTGGGGCTTCGGGGGCTTCTTCCTCCTCGTGTTATATCATTTGAGCAGCAATATGATCGCTTTAGTAAGTTTGAGGCCTATACTTACGATATTATTGTGTGTTTGGTTTCATGTCTTTTCTCCATTCTGTTGATAGTTTCATGGTGGATAGTGATATAGTTTGAATAGTGGTGGTAAGTGGAGGGTCCTCCACCTTAAGAGCTGGCTTTTTTGGTTGAAACCTAAATTTTAAATTGGTATCACAGTCTATTTTAAATCTGATGGGCCACCAACAAATATCTAATCAAGCCAACTTTAAGCTAGGGGATATAGGATTAGTTTGGTGGTTGATGTAGGAGATTTAAAGAGTGGAGTGATAAGGGAAGTCAGGGGTTCGATACCCAACCTCAGCATACTGCTAACAATGTTTAACAATACTAACATTACTAATATTGGATATTCCAAAGAAAAGCAAACTTCAAGCTCCAGATGTCCAGTTTGGAACACAGAAGGAACGTGCTGAGAGTTCCACATAGACAACGAGATGACCTGACTAATAGTTATAAGTAGAAGACAACTCTCATCTTGAGAGATAGCTTTTTGGGGTTTAGTCAAATCTAACTCAAATTTTAAGGCATTTGTAATTATACTCTTCAGTAATTTTGATAGCCGTGTATTATATTTTCAGTGGATTCATACCGATCTTTGGAGAAGAATACTCACGGACAATCAGATAAAGTTGTTTCCCTAGCAAAATGGAGAATCTTAAATAGACTGCATGATAGGAATGAAACTTTGTACTACAGAGTGAGTTTGATCATGAAGTTTGTCTTCTGTTTTGCTCTCTTTTTCGAACTCAATTTGCTTAATGATTTAAGAGAATAACCTATTTTTTATCCGTGATTCTTATGTTGCTATATTTCATTTGTTTTCAGGTTCTTATTGACAATATTAAAGAGTTTGCTCCAATAATATATACTCCTACAGTTGGATTAGTGTGCCAAAATTATTCAGGATTATTTAGACGGCCACGTGGAATGTATTTTAGTGCCAAAGACAAAGGGGAGATGATGTCAATGATCTATAATTGGCCGGCTAAAGAGGTATTGCATTAGTTTCAGTAATGCGATATCAATTTTTTTTTTCATCGTTGAAATCGGAAATAACTCTTTACCTTTTATTCTTCCCATCTAATCCTTTCAGCATACTGTTCAAGAACAATTGATTTTTTTAATCCTAATGCTGACTATAGTAAATTTCCACTCCTTAAGTATTAAGCAGAAAATCAAATGGCTTTGCTTTGCAATAGTCTCTTATTAAGCAGTTTAATTAAAAAAAACACTGCATTGTCAAATGTTTTAATCCTTTCAACAAACAAATTAATTTGTAGAACACAATATGGTTTCAACCCTCTTGGATGGACCCAAATTAATCTATCCAAAATTTTAGGTTTTGTTTCAACATCATATTGTTCTTTTGCAGGTAGACATGATTGTCTTGACAGATGGAAGTCGAATTCTTGGATTAGGTGATCTTGGAGTTCAAGGAATTGGAATACCCATAGGGAAACTTGATGTGTATGTTGCTGCTGCTGGTATCAACCCACAAAGAGTATGTTCCTTTTTATTGGCTGTATCTTTTTTGTGGTCTCAATCTCTGTCTGTTATTTTCTGTGTTTTCTGGCATACATCGGGGGAGCATCAACTTCAGCATTTTTGCCTGTGGCCTTGGTTTTGGATAGAAGCATTCTTAACATTTAACAATGGATAGGATGATAACCTGTGCTAGGATATTGGGCATATATTATTTCATTGATGTTTTAATTTTACCATGTGTAGTTATATGTGTCTTTCATATATAGTTGGCAATGTTTTCATGACATTTTGACCCAAGATCATTCATGTCGAATAATATGTCAATTAGGCTCCTTTTGTTTACCTACCACTTGGAAGAGGTAGTAATAAATCCTGTTAGCTCATCTTGTGTTGTTTTTTCAAATATGGCAGATACTTCCAGTCATGCTAGATGTTGGCACCAATAATCAAACGCTACTTGGAGATCGACTATGTGAGTGTAAAACTATTCTTTTAGATTTTTGTCTGCTTATTTATAGCTGTTATATGTCTCATTGTTTAATTTATCAGGGACCAAGGATGAAACCGAAATATTCATGTTGGGTGTGTCAATTTGATTTCATTAATTTATTTAGTTCAAGAATAGCTTCAAAATTCAATATCTAAGACGTAGGAAGGATTGATAAACTGCACTGGGTTTGATTTTGAAACATAGAGGAGTGGGACTTGATCGAGTCTTTTCCCTTCTTAATTACCTACCACTGCTAGATTAAAAAGCTTTAGAATCTTTAGAATAACCCCACATGCTTCTTAATGTTATCATATCTTCTTATGTTACCCGTGCTGGATTCCTCAATCTAAAGTTGTTGCTCCACTAAAACTTCCTTACTATAGATATTACTTACTATAAGCTTTTAGCAAAGCTTAGCAGTAAGTTTGAAATAATTACACGAGAAGAAATGACCGTAGTCAATTGTTCAATTAAACTGTCTCTACCTTCAGCATAAAAAAGGAAGCGATGAATTAGACCACCAATAAGTTCAAGGATTACATTTTTTTTACATAATATAATTTTCAAGCTTTGAGCCTTGGGAGGCCATAGCCCCTGCTACCACCCTTGGCTCAGCCAGTCCTTGCTAAGAATTAATTTTTGTAAAAAAGGAATATGACCCTGTTGATATATGATTATGGTGGGTTGAGTATATCTGACCACCTTACACACTGTATTTTAGGAGTTTCAGATGTGATTATTCAATTGCTTTGACATTCTCGATCTTTTGAGAAACTGTTCCTACTTATTTATAACAAGTCTTTGTTTATACTTTTTTCTCATGCAAATAAAAGTGAACTTATTAGCAAAAAACAAATAAAATAACATTTATGAATTCAAATAAAAGATTCACCATATTTAGAATTCTGACATGTTACCTTAGATTTTATTTACTGCTGTATATTATATCTTCTTGCTTGATTTAATAGTTCACACTCATTCTTGACTAGTTTATCCTTGACATGTAACTACATTCTGAAAATGCAAAGAATAACATGAAATTGAGCACGCCAGTTTATTTTGATATCCTGAAAGGGATGGGATTTTCTGGTGTTTTCATGTGATAGATTTAGGACTTCGACAACCAAGGCTGGAAGGTGAAGAGTATCTATCAATTGTTGATGAATTCATGGAAGCAGTTCATGCTCGATGGCCCAAGGCTATTGTGCAGGTTTGTTTGTTTTTTCCTCATTTCTCTAGTGATTTGAAGGTATATGTTTATTCTATCATTTTAGATTTCATCAATTATTAAATTTTGTTACTAAATTTGCTGTGTCAATTTTATCAGTTTGAAGATTTCCAAATGAAGTGGGCATTTGAAACCCTGAAACGATATAATAAAAGGTTTTGCATGTTTAATGATGATATACAGGTGAGAAAGTGACATCAAATATTGATGATGTAGAAAACCATTAAGGTGTTTCCAATGCTGTATTATTGAAGTAGCTACTGAAATATCAATATTACTGTATCCTACAGGGCACTGCTGGTGTTGCACTTGCTGGATTATTGGGAACTGTTAGATCTCAAGGTCGACCGTTGTCTGATTTTGTGAACCAAAAGATAGTTGTGGCTGGAGCTGGGAGGTACTTGTAAAACTGATTGTGATGGGCATAATATTGGGTGTCTAGTTTCTCTTGTTTTATCACATGCCTCATTATTGCTACTTTTTGCCTGGATTGCAGTGCAGGGTTAGGGGTTCTGAAAATGGCCATCAATGCAGTTGCAAAGATATCTGGCTGCAGTGAAACAGCTGCCAAAAGTCAATTCTTTCTGATTGATAAAAGTGTATGCTTGCAAAATAATAATGTGTTGACTTTCATATTCATATACATAACAAAATGTCTTTTTTTGGTTGTGATTGACTAAACTTCTAATTGAAACGGGTTTTTTTAATTTTTTATCATCATATTCTTTGTCTTGATTGATTTGTTTTCATACCTAATGTTTGCATATAAAAGAAATAAATAACTGTGTTGTGTGCAATCTATTTTTGTGTGCTGTTATTTCATGTTTGGATTTTATTTACTTAAGCTTGATAACAATGCCATCTTCATACACAGGGTCTAGTCACAACAGAAAGGAACAATCTAGATCCAGCTGCAGCTCCATTTGCTAAAAATCCAAGAGACATAGATGGGCTTACCGAGGGTGCTAGTATAGTTGAAGTGGTAAATGTTACAGGATTCATCAAGAAAAACTCTATTTGAGCCAAGCCTTTACTATTATGATATTGAAAAGAATCCTTTTGATATAAAGAGACTAAACTCCTATTTAGTGATGCTAATTATAATATTTACGCATACTTATGTTGATGCTTTAATTGTTGAACCTACTGATCTTTAGGTTAAGAAGGTTAAGCCACATGTGCTCCTAGGTTTGTCCGGTGTTGGTGGTATTTTCAATGAGGAGGTAATTACCTTCTACAGTTGCATTTCTGTCATGTCTTATCTCTCTGTTACATTTATTAAATAGATAAATTCAATGACATTTGAAAGCTTTGGTTATTGCATGAACTTTTCTCTAGCCGAGTTCTTAATTTTAATAGTTGAGATTCAGCTCAGGTGCTTAAGGCAATGAGAGAATCCGTATCAACAAAACCTGCTATCTTTGCCATGTCTAATCCCACCATGAATGGTTTGTTTATAGCTATACTAAGTTCATTAAGCATTCACATTTCAATAATAATGTTTTTGTTTTTCATTTTGTCATTTTTGTGTGTATTATGGGGACAGCTGAGTGCACTGCTATTGATGCTTTTAAACATGCTGGGGAACATATAGTGTTTGCAAGTGGAAGCCCTTTCGAAAATGTAGATTTTGGTAATTACCTCTTTCATTGGTTTTGATGTATCTTGTTCAGATTTTCATTAGCTGTTGTTTTTATATAATTATTAAAATTATGCGCAGGTAATGGGAATGTAGGCCATGTGAATCAAGCAAATAATATGTACCTTTTCCCAGGGTAGGCATACTTTTTTGGATTATGTATACTTAAAATTGAATAATTAGCGCAACAGTTATTTTAACCTTTACATTTCAGAATTGGTTTGGGAACGCTTCTGTCAGGTGCTCATCTTATTACAGATGGAATGTTGCAGGCAGCTGCTGAATGGTATGATGTTAATTTGGATAATTGTTTATTTTTATTTATTAAATGCTATTAGAACTAAGAATAAAATTCATGGAGGTTTGGCAAAATATCTTTACATTTATTGAGTCTTATCATAATAGAATTGAATAGGATGCCATGACTTCCAACTCTTTGAGCAGTTTGTCTTTGTTTTATGTGTTGCTGAATATTTATACCTGCTCTCTATAGTTCTTTGAAATCTATTCTATGTGATTCATTGTTTTGGTAGTTTGTTTTCTCACAAAGAAGTACATGCGCACTATATAGTTAGAGTACCTTTTTTCTTAATATATTTTTTAGAGTGCTGGAAATGAATGTTGTTATGTAGGGTGCCAAAGGATGTTTTGGAATGCTGGAAATGAATGTTGTGTATAGGGTGCCAACATAGTTAGGATGCTAGTCCACATTGTGATGCCTTTGCATTCCAAAGATTTATATAAAAAAATAACCCTACATGGCAGGCCCATGCATTCACCATAGGTTTTACAGCAGTTCTTATCATTAAGTGAATTTCTTATGCAAGGCATATGATGAAAATTACATTACTAGTTTCATTGGGTTAAATTGCACAATCCTATTTTATTTTTCCATTCATGGCGAGATGTCACTTGATGCATATTGTCATATAAATTACTAACATTCCACATTGTCTTTCTAACATCCTTGCTTCATACATGGCTGAAGAAGATATCTTATGCATCTTGTCATATAAATTACTAACATTCCACGTTGTCTTTCTAACAGCCTTGCTTCATACATGGCTGAAGAAGATATCTTAAAAGGAATTCTATATCCGTCCGTTGATAGGTAATATTCCCTTTTCCCTCTGATTAATTTATTTATTTTGATTTTGATTTTTTTCTTAGCTCTTCTTTTCCTGTCTCTTTTATAATGAACAGAACAAATGAAGTTTCAATTTTTTAATGAAATTATGATGTGGTTTTCTGAATGTGAACTATGATTTCGATGCCAAAGTTTGATGCCGTAAATCTAACAACAATATAGGTGTTGATCCAACCACGATCTCTTGTCTAAGATATGCAGTCGTTTCCCGAATGTAATAGCTTGAGATATGATTACAAAGATGTGTACTCAACAACTTTCTTAGAAGAATATAAACAATTTTGTTGATTTGGCTGTGTGTTGAGAGGCTTAATAGTTCTCAGTAGTTGAAATTATGGCCAATTGTCAGTAGTTGAAATTATGGCCTTCTCTTATTAATGCTACTTTGCTCGCTGCAGCATACGAGATGTTACAGCAGAGGTTGGAGCTGCTGTGCTTCGAGCAGCAGTTGAAGAAGATCTGGCAGAGGGACAAGGTGATGTAGGGCCAAGAGAACTTGCACACATGTCAAAAGTATGCAACTTTTCCCGATTACTCGATATTTTAATATATTAAAAATTCTGGTAGAGTGGACTGTTATAAGTTTTGATGCTATCATTGTAGAGTGTGCTAACATGTGAAGCAGGAATGAGCCCCTCCATTCACATGATAATATTTTGCCACTGCTAACTGGTGGTTATTGTTGCAGGAGGAGACTGTGGAGTATGTCCGACGCAATATGTGGTTCCCTGTTTATTCTCCTCTTGTTCATGAAAAATAGTATCATAAGCTAAGGTACAACTCAAGACCTAGCGCAATCAACATTTCAAAATGTTGCGGCCAAGCCTTTTAGGTATATGGTTTCTAATCTAATGTTCTTAATTCATAACTAGCAAAGTTGAGTTTTGAAGGGCACTTAGCAAAGTGGGAAAATATGTCTCCATTCGTTTCGGCCGTGGTTTATGTGTATTAGTATTTGAATTTGACTTATTTAAGTTCCATGTATGTTATAGTGTGTATGATGGAGACATTTGTTAGTAGTTATATGTAATGTTGATGATCACTCGTTTACACTATTTATAAGTTCACTGTCGGCAATTTTTGTACAATGCTGGCAAGGCTATGGTAAAGTTTACCACCTTGAGTGACACAGACCATTTTGTAATTTTATTATTGTTTTTAAGTCCTTTAATTTTGTTAAAACAACAAAATATTCCCTCTTCACTCTCTCTCTTAGGTACAAAATTCAAGAGATTGTAGAAGGGCCGAAGTCGAATTCTCCATTGTCAGAATTTTCTACATTTACGTAGTAGGACATTGGTAATCGTTTCATTGAGATCAGACGATCTTGATTGAAGTTCAGTATTTTTAATTATAAAATCAAAATAAAATTTGCAACCATATGATCTCGATCGAACGTCCAAAAGTTCTTGACTACGTGAATTTTTGATTTCTTAACTTTGAAAAATTCAAATTCAAAAGTGACTTGTGCGATGGTGTGGTGGTTGACCCTCAATGTCACAATTGGATAAAACATTTTTTTGCCGTTAGGGATCTCCACAATCACAATTAAGATATCGATGGTTGTTTGATCGATATTGGATGGTTCAAATATAAGTTTATCTGTTTAAAACTATAATATATAATAAAAAAACTATTTTCTTAGAATAACCAATTTTGATTGAATGTTCCAACCCATGAATGTAGGATTTTGGGCATCATTTTCAAAAGATTGATAAAGAGTGCCATGTCTTTGATGATTATGAGGAGCATTGATAAATAACACAAGAACAATATTTCAATATTACAGAGATATCATTTTGTTAATTAGGATAAGATATCTAATATTTTGGGTTTGACCCTAGTTGTTGGAGTTTTACTAATGAAGTTGAGATATACATTCCTCTTACAAACCTCATAATTCTAAACAAAACAATTGTGATATTTTTCATTTGAAAACCTTATGTCTCCCATTGTTATTTCTTATTAGGTTCAAAATGTTATTCTTCTTTATATTGAAATCATCACACCAAAAATAGTAAAGATCTAACCATGAACATAAATTATTTCTTGCATAGGTGATTCTCTTTTTTTTCCTTCATAAAAATAAAAGAAGAAGCTCGAGAGACAAATAGTCAGGAACACAAAAACCCGATTAGGAATCATGTTAACCCATCTCCCTTTTTCAACTGAGGTTGCTCAAACAAAACTATCAAAAAGCTCTCGAACACTGAATATGGAGAGGTACAACAAAAGCATAACCCTAAAAAATGCATCACTCTCTTCAATTCTTGATTAATTGTAGTATGTAAAGTTGTCAAAATCGCGAGTTAGCTAAAATTAGACAATGCTAAAAGTTTAAATAGCAAATTTGAGTTACTTTGCTTATAAGAAAAACCAGATTTGTTACCAAATTTAATCACTTGAAATCCCGAGTCAACTCGCCAAATGTATATTCGAACATGTTCACTAAATTCCCTAATTAAACTCACTTCAAGAGTTAAGACCACTTACTAAGAAAGAACAAATCCCTATTCGAAAACACTTTTCCTTTTTGCCTTTGTGGCCCCTTAATCCAAATGACAATTGTAATGCCCATCCATCATAGATTTACCGATCCTTTGTCTTCCATGATAGGGACCCAACCACCATCACGAGTTGCAAAGTATGAGAACATGTAGAGTGAGAAAAGTTTAAAATTATATTATAGTGATGAATGTAAATTGATACAAATGACCTAACATCAAGTAATTACCTCCTGTATACAGAGATCCAACTACTAACTAACTATTATCTAATTACCAACTACTAATATATCTAATAGCTAATGGTGCACGTGTATTATTCTTGGGGATTTTGTCAAATCTCAATTTGGCATATTTGATATTTTGATAAGCTGAAATTTAATTAAGAGTTAAATATACTGTTAATCCGTAATAAATAATTTTTTATAATTTTTTTATCTATTTAATTTTCTTTTTCTCTATTTTTTAGTCATCACATATTACAAATGTTAGTTGGGTACTTTGTTTTATAGAGAAACTAAAAGCACCATATTTTTATAAATATTAATTGTATTGTGTAGGTTAACAATATTGGGATTGACGGAGTTGAAATTAAACAAATTTATTCAATATGAATATATACAAGAGGATAGAAAAATCTAAAATACCCTTATTAATATATAATAATACTATTTAACATCTCCCCTCAAACTCACGATGCATTAACATGAAACATCGAGAGTTTGTCAATCAAAAAATGAAAATATTTAATGGAATGCATCTTTGTGAATAAATCAACAATCTGTAAAGAAGAAGAGACAAATGGTAGAGTAATGGTTTCATGCTGAAGATGATTGTTCCATGCTAAATCATCAAGCTCAATGTGCTTGGTGCGTTCATAAAAGACCGAGTTATGAGAAATTTGAATAGCACTCTTGTTATCGCAGTGCATTGGAGTTGGCTCAAAAAGAGAGATACCCATATCAGATAGAAGCCAATGCAACCAAATTATTTCAGCAGTATTGGATGCCATAGCACGATACTCAACTTCTGTAGAAGAGCGAGAGACAATGTCTTGTTTCTTACTCTTATAAGAAATAATAGAGAGTCCAAGAAAGATACAAAATTCTGTGGTGGACTTACGATATATGGTGTCACCAGTCCAATCAACATCATAATAAACACGTAACTCCAATGAAGACAACGACGAAAAGAGAAGACTATGAAATTGAATTCCTCGTAGATAACGAAGAATACGAAGAACAACTCACCCAATGTACTGTAGTCGGAGAGACAACAAACTGATTGACAATATGAACACCATAAGCAATATCAGGTCTGGTAATCGTAAGATACACCAATATGTCAACCAAAGTATGGTACAAAGTGGGATATGGTAAAGGAACACCATCTGAGGGAACATATTTCACATTCAACTCAAAAGGAGTATCTGCTGCTCTATTATCAGAAATATGACTCTGTTCAAGAATGTTGGAAATGTACTTGGATTGAGAAAGAAGGTAGCCTTTGGGAGAGTATGTAACTTCAATCCCTAAGACCAAATATTAGTTTTTCAATTCAACAATTAAGCCAACATATGTGTTCTCCAACTGACACTTATCTTGAAGCTGTCATACGCGTACTCAAATATCTCAAATCATCACTTGCGAGTGGTACTTTTATGTTTGCCTCTTCTTGCATTCAGCTCAAAGCATTATCTGATTCTGACTGGGCCACGTGCCCAGAAACCTGTAAATCTATCAGTGGATATTGTATGTTTCTTGGTGATTCTTTACTATCCTGGAAGTCCAAGAAACAAACCTCAATTTCCAGAATTTCTTCGGAAGCAGAGTATCGAGCCATGGCCTCCGTTGTATGTGAAATACAGTGGCTGACTTATCTCCTTCAAGATCTTCAAACTGATTTACAGTACCAACTCTTTTATATTGTGACAGTCAATCTTCCAGACACATTGCAGCCAACTCTTTGTTTCATGAACACACCAAGCATATAGAACTTGATTGTCACCTCGTTCGTGAGAAACTCTAGCATAAGCTGTTTCATCTTCTGACTGTCAATTTTGCCCAGCAGTTGGCAAATGTCTTCACCAAAGGTTTCAATCCCAAACCATTTCAGAATTTCTGTTCCAAGCTAGGCTTAATGAACTTATGCGCTCCAGCTTGAGGGAGGCTATTAGATATAAGTAGACTTAGTCAATTTTATTTGTTTTAGTTTGCTAGTAAGAGGAACTACTTCATTTGGAATAGTTACATCAGTTACATTCCTTTTCCCTTTTTGTAACTTTTCACATATAAATATCTTATATTGAATCATTATTATTTTTCAATGAGAATAGGGATAATTCAGTAATCTGCCATGTGTTTGTCATAATAATAACATATGTCGTGTGAATTGGTTTATGATGAGTTTGGTAGATTTAAGGTTTATTTTTTAATTTGAGTTTTGATATTTTTTCTGCTTCTGAATTTTAAGAATAAAATGAAGATGTTGAGTTTATTAATTTTTATTTTAAAAAATATTTACATATTTTTACTGCTTAAGTATTTATGGAAATCTTAAAGCACCAATAAGAAAATAGAGAAACAATTCCTTAAATCTTGAATTTCAACCATTAAATATTAAATATAATAATTCTATGGCTATAAATGCAATTCGCCCATGGTGGACAAATCTGCAACTTGCGAGTGCTAAATGTCACCCCTTCGGAAGGTCGTTTTAATAAGGTTTAAATACATTTTAAGGGAATTTATGTGCTATATCTATAAATTTGGACCATCTATATAGTCATCCATTAATAGAACGTGGATGTGAATGAGTTAATGATAAACTAATTTAATTATGAATTAAAATTTTG
The DNA here is from genome assembly GCA_037974775.1 of Cicer pinnatifidum. Taxonomy (NCBI): domain Eukaryota; kingdom Viridiplantae; phylum Streptophyta; class Magnoliopsida; order Fabales; family Fabaceae; genus Cicer; species Cicer pinnatifidum. The sequence continues at coordinate 42,435,059 of JBBPBR010000007.1, forward strand.
ATTTTATAGTTGCACTATTTTCTGTTCGTACTAATGTTGAAGTTGTCATATCTCTCTTAAAGAGACGCAAGTTCTACCATGCAATGTATCGTGAGAAAAACCACACGTCACAAATGAAGAATAAAGATGGAGTTGTAGAAAGTCTTATGTGGTGACCATATGTATTATTTAGGGGAAGAAATAATTAAATAATATATTTTCAAAATAATTTTCTGATATTTTTTTGTGTGATTAAATAAAAATTATTTTGGAGTCGTGATTATCCTAGTATTTTTTGATGGGTTGCTGATCAAAAGACATTTTTACTACAGTAAAAATCTGAACCATTAATTTTAATAAAATATATAATTAGTTGTTTTGATATATATATATATACCAAGAGTTTTTTAGTGAATTACTTTTATAAATAGCTTCAAAAACGAATGTAAAATGACAATTAGTGTTAGTTTAATTAATAAAAATTTTCCCGATCTCCAATTTAGAGAAAAGAAAATCAAAATCTCCCAATTAGTGTTTCTAGTTCTCCTACTTCTGTTGCACACACTAGTAATTCATCTGTTTACCTCTCTCACTCATCTTCTATGGGTCCTTGGGTTCTTGATTTATGGTGCGTCTCTTTTCTTCTCTCTTTAGATTTGGTTTTTTTTTACCTACTATAACTTCTGCCAATGACACTCAAACTCGGTCTCAAGGAGTTGATACTGTCCAAATTCTCCCTTCCATTTGTTCTCTATGTACCTGGATGTCCTTTTAATTTACTATCATTTAGTCGATTGACTCGATCCCATGATTGTATTATTACTTTCACTAATGATAATGTTACCCTATATGATGGAGTTCGGGACGGATGATTGGCGTCGGATGTGAGTCTCAAGGCCTCTATTACCTTTCCCCATCTTCCAAGACGTGCTCTGCCACAGAGTCCCCTCATACTATCCATACTCAGCTAGGACACCCAAGTCTTACCAAACTTCAAAAACTGATACCTAGTTTGTCTAAGTTATTTACTTTAGATTGTGAGTCGTGTCAGTTAGGAAAACACACCAGAAATAATTTTCCTGACCGAGACAATAAAAGAGTTTCGTCTCCCTTTGCTTTAGTTCACTCTGACGTTTGGGGTCTCTCTTATATTGTGTTTACTTTGGAGTCTAAGTATTTTGTTACTTTTATTGATGATTACTTTCGTTGTACGTGGTTATTTTTAATGAAAAATAGAGTTGAACTATTTTCCAATTTTGAACAATTTTATCAAGAAATAAAAATTAAATTTGGTGTTTCTATTTGTACCTTACAAAGTGATAATGCTCGAGAATATTTGTTCAATCAATTTCAAAATTTTATGGTTTTCAATGGTATTCTACACCAAACGTCATGTCGTCATATGCCACAACAAAATGGAGTAGTCGAACACAAAAATCGGCATCTCATTGAAACCACACGAATCTTACTTCTCCATGGTAATGTTTCATTCTGTTTTGGGGGATGCAGTCTTAACGACATGTTGCCTTATCAATCGTATGTCGTCTTATGTCTTTGATGGCAATATCCCTCATTTGGTCCTTTTTTCCCATACCCCTCTTCATCCACTACCACCTCGTGTCTTTGGATCCACGTATTTTGTTCACAATTTATCTCCTAGTTTAGACAAACTGGAAACTCGATCACTCAAGTGTGTCTTTCTCAGATATCATCTGTTCCAAAAGAAACCCACAATGGGTAGGGTAAAAACCCGCATAATGGGTATGAGCACGAGGACGGGTAATTACCCGCAAAATTAAGCGGGTATGAGTGCGGGTACAAGTACTATAGTACCCACCCCGCCTTGCACCCGCACTTATATAAATATATTATTTATTTATTATATTAATGTTTACACTAATTGTTTTCCTTTATGTTTTAATATCTATTATTATCATTTGACCATTACAATATTTATAATCAAATCAAAAGATAAACGTTTGCAAACTTTTTAAGATTTTGATTATGATGAATAGTTAAATAATTGTGACTTTATAATTAAGAGCTATATCTTATTAATTGTGTCTTTATAATTATACTTGCAATTTCTTATAAATTATTTTTACTGATCACAAATAATATTGTCGTAAGACTTGCAACTTCATAAAATATTATTATGGATATTTGAATGTGTATTGTGAGTGTTCATTTAAAATGTTGAGTTAGAAAATATTTTGGCTTATAATACTTTATGATTGGATTTATGATATTTGGATAATTTTTAAATTTAATCACAAAATAATATTTATTTATCAATTTATTTTAGTTAAAGTGTGGGTAATGGGTATGGGTACGGACACTTAGGTACCCAGAGGGTAAGGGTACGAGTATTAAAGTTGATACTCAAGAGGCTACAGGCACGGGTATGAGTACGGGTATTATAGTACCCTACCCATTACCATTCCTACTATCATTGTTATTCTCCTACACTACACTGATATGTTACATCAACCGATGTAACATTGTTCATGTTTGTACCATGCTTTAAATCTACCCACATAGCTACTGAGCCGCATCAAGACATTAATCCCGAACCAACTCAGGTAGTTATCCCTATTCCATCCACTTGTATTTCTATCGAACCTGTTGAGCGTGCCCCCAACCTCCACGACCACTACAAACATATCAGCGTCGTTGCCCACTCTTTGTTGTGTCTATTCCCAGTGCAAACTCTCATCCGACGCCACCTTCGGATCCGACCTTGCCGCTTGAGCATGACCTTCCCATTGCTCTCCGTAAGGATATTCACACAACCCGTAATCCATCTCATCATTATATTTATTTGTATTATCATCGTCTTTCTCCTTTACATTACACTTGCTTGTCTTCTTTGTCTTCTGTTTCTATTCCTAAAACTCCACGTGAAGCATTATCCCATTTTGAGTGGAGGCAAGTAATGATTGATGAGATGTGTGTTATTCAAAGCAATGGTACTTGGGAACTGGTTCCTTTACCTCATGGGACGTCTTAGTCAGTTGTCGTTGGCTCTATAATGGTGAAGGTTGACTGTGATGGTAAGATTGATCGATATAAGAATCGTTTGGTGGCCAAGAGATATACTCAGATCTTTGAGTTGGATTACATCAATACCTTCTCACCTGTTGCCAAAATGGCATATGTCTGACTGTTTTTCTCCATTGCAGCAATTCGACATTGGCCTCTCCATTAACATGACATTAAAAATTCTTTTTTGCACGGTGATCTTGAAGAGGAAGTTTATATGGAGCAACCACCAGGGTTTATTGCTCAGGGGGAGTCTTCCACTATGGTTTGTCGGCTACATAGGTCCCTTTATGGTCTTAAACAATCTTCTAGAGCTTGGTTTCACATATTCTGCTCGATATTACAAGAGTTTGGTTTATTCTTTCTCCGAATTCAATTATAAGAAGAAAAATAAATAAACATCAATATCAATGAAATAATAATTATTTTTTGAATATTTTTATAAATAAACTCTTCATAAAAAAGTGTAAGGCATTATATACATTCACTAATATTTAAAAAACAAACATTAAATAAAAATAAATAAAATTTTTTAAACGATAAATACATCTTAAAAATTAAAATTTTTCTTATAAATAAAATTAAAAAAATCGCTAAATTTTTTCAAATAATTATTACCAAAGATAGTATTAAGCATATAATTTTGTATCTATTATCATCGGAGTTGATACATGAGAACATACTATACTCTTATAATATATTAAATTTGACTTTAAATATCTATAAAAAAATATATTTTCATTTAGTATATAAGACACTTCAAATATAACTACTTTAATAGAGAAACTTAAATGAAAAAATTCTTAAACCGCAGTGCTGTAGAAGTTTTGGCGGTGCCAATAATTTTTCTTTAGTCCAATAACAGTAAAAAACAATTGTTAAGTTTAAAAAAATCTACTTAACCCAGTGTTGAAATTGATAGATATTTTTGGGCCTCTGATAACAATGCAAGAAAAGACATAAATCAATCATTTTCACAGCTATGTTAGCCGAAAGCGTTATTAATAAAACCTTCCCTCGGACCTTTAAAGCTAGGGCGTACAAACTTATTCTCCCTCTTTGCAATTTTTCACATTTTCTTCTAATGAGTTCTATCGGATATATTTGTAAAAGCAAAAATGTAAAGTTAGATTAATCTGGACAAAAAAAAATGTATAAGTAGATGGCAGGTAGAGGCGAAAATGTAAAGTTGATTAATGTAGACAAAAAACATATTGAGTAATAATGTAGAATTAATGGGAAAAATGTTATGCAAATGTTATCAAATAATAATGTGATTTTATGAAATAATAATTTGGAATTAATTTAGAAATTTTGAGTAGACGTTATGAAATAATATTTAAATGAGATATAATATAAAATAGTGAATTATGTATATAATTTGTAGAAAAACTATTTAGAAATTGAGCAATGCTCTATGAAGACGTACACGTCAACTTTTTTGATGAGGTGAAAAATGTTTGCATATGTAGAGCAAATAATCTGAAGTTACAGTGAAGTCTCTTTTAAATATATATAATAGATAAATGTAAAAAATATTTAAATTTTGATATTATCTATATTAAATGAATTCTCAATTTTTAGTCCTAGTACAACCATCGTAGATGGTTCAAATAATTTTCATTTTTATCAATGATCTTGTAATCATTTTTCCAATTTATAAAGGAATAAATTTTTATTTTTGTGTGTAAATTTCTTAGAATGCTTTTATATTATCAATTTGCTATGCATTTCATTTCGATTGAAAAATCTTTCACCGTTTTATCAAAAGAAGTCATTATTCATAAAAAGGTGACAACTTTATTCAACCTCTCTAGTTTTAGAGCCTAAAAGAACATCCTATCTAAATGTATTAAGATGACAACTTTTTTCTACCCCTCATCCCACACAAATGTATTAATTTAAGAAATGAAACATATTAATTAGTTAATAAGTATAGTTATCTATATTAGATATTTTAGTTTAGTTTTTTATTTAATTTTAAGTAGTAATTTATTTATTATATTTTAAAATATTAATAGTATTATCATTTTTTTTATAGAAACTCATAAAATTCATTTAAATTTTCAAACAAAACTCATAAAATTAATTATCATATTCAACATAATACAAATTTCATCAAATTCATAATTCAAATCTTCAAATAAATTTATATTTTCGTTCTTTATTTTATGAATTTA